>SJYV01042497.1:110069-136370 GCA_006410875.1 Neotragus pygmaeus
TTTCTGCCATAAGGGTGGTGTCATCTGCATATCTGAGGTTATTGGTATTTTTCTGGGCACTCTTGATTCCAGCCTGTGCTTCCTCCAGCCCCGCCTTTCTCATGATGTACTCTGCATATAAGTTAAATAAGCAGGGTGACAATATACAGCCTTGACGTACTCCTTTTCCTATTTGGAACCAGTCGGTTGTGCCATGTCCAGTTCTAACTGTTGCTTCCTGACCTGTATACAGGTTTCTCCAGAGGCAGGTCATGTGGTCTGGTATTCCCATCTCTTTCAGAATTTTCTACAGTTTATTCTCTTGTCTATCTAGAACCTAATATTTTTGACCCATTCCTAAATGGTCTATGAACAGTCATCAAGGGGCAGGACTTACAAGAAAATACACAAACCACCTCTCCTCACCTATAGTAGTTTAACTTAACAAACAGAGAACAGGCAAATTTCCTGTGTAAGAAAATTTATTGTCTGTCTCTCCTACCAGACACATGTTAGCAAGTTTAGGCAGATGTACAGAAAGGAGATTTAAACTAGTGAAAAATAAACTGAGAATGCATCTCTTTCATAAGCTTGAAAAGAGATAAGGACAGGATTCTCAAGTGACTCCAATGAAGCCTAGCATGAACTGTTTGATTTTAAATCTCTGATGGCTAAACCGCATGTTATTGTGTATGTGTACTAAGTCATACCCTACTCTGTGTGACCCTATGGACTGTAGCCCGCCAGGGTTCTCTCTTCATAGGATTCTCCAGGCAAGAATACTGGAGTGGGTTGTTGTGCCTTCCTCCAGGGGATCTTCTCCACCCAAGGATCGAACCTGCATCTTTTATGTCTCCTGCATTGGCAAGTGGGTTCTTTACCACTAGTGCTACCTGGGAAGGCATTTATTCAAGTAAATAAGGTAAAATAAGGAAGGTTTATCCACATTTCATTCTTAGGTTACCAATCATAACTCATCATACTTATTTTCAAAAGCAAATATATATTAGAACACAATTCAAGCAATAGTCAGTGAACACTTAATAGATGTCTGACATTGAATGATAAGGCAGTAAAACTGAGTTGGATACAGTCTTGGTCTTCAATTTGTTCACAGCTATACAAGAGGAGAAGAGACATGAACTCAGCTTACAACACTAGACGGTGGTTCTACTGAGACTTCTGCAAGAGTAGAGAGGGCTAGGAAGTGATCCTGACTGGGAGTGCAGAGTGGGACCAG
This sequence comes from Neotragus pygmaeus, assembly GCA_006410875.1. Lineage (NCBI taxonomy): Eukaryota > Metazoa > Chordata > Mammalia > Artiodactyla > Bovidae > Neotragus > Neotragus pygmaeus. The sequence continues at coordinate 111,289 of SJYV01042497.1, forward strand.
CAAAGGTTTAAAAAGGGCTTGGAGGATGAATACAGGTTGTTGTTGTTGTCTAGATACTAAGTCTTTTCAAACATTTGTGACTCCATGGACTGTAGCCCACCAGGTTCCTCTGTCCATGGGATCATTCCAGCAACAATACTGGAACAGTTTGCCATTTCCTTCTCCAGAGGATCTTCCTGACTCAGCAATCAAACCCACATCTTCTGCATTGGCAGGCAGATTCTTTATCACTGAGCCACCAGGAAAGCCTGACTACAGATTACAATCATAGAAATGAATGGAATAATGGTAGTGCTTAAGCAAAGGTTCAGGAGAAGAAAAGAACATACTGTATTCTGAGACTGGTTGACGGGAACCCATGAGTACAACCTACTGCACACAAGCAAGTGAGCCAAGTGATGCGGTTGAAAAGGCGAGCTGGGCCCTGACTGTGGCCTAATTGAACTTGTGTCATAGGTTTTAGAAAGAAAACGCTGATAGTCATGCAGGAAAGGAGAAACATAACTAGAATTTTAAAAAGCTTTCTAACATAAGAATACAATTCTAAAATCAATTAGGATAAAAATAGTGGGAGTAGAAGGAGAGGACAAATGTCAGAGATATTTTGGAAGTACAGGACATTGTGATAGTGTGAGACAAGTAAGGAAAAAGAGAGAGACCAGATGTTTCTATGCAAGGGTAAATGATTACATCATTAACAGGAAATACAAGAGGAAGTGGAGATTGGAGGTCAAGATGCAGCATGAAAAAATAATTCACCAGTTTCTGAGAGGTCAAACTGAGAGTTCTATGAGTGATCTAACTGATGCTCTCAGGAGGTAGGTGAAAGTCAGACTCATAAGGTAGGACTGAGACCTGCTGAGGGGTGAGTGACGACCAAAGCCATGGTATTGGCTGAGGCTTGGCAGCCCTGTGCACTAGGGTCTAGAATTTAAATGCATGTCCTTTTGGATGTCAGATACTGCTTTCTTTAAACTATTGTTCCAACAATCAGTATTTGTGTACCTCTCCATAACTAGCAGAGAGGGCAACGGCAGCCCGCTCCAGTACTCTTGCCTGGAAAATCCCATGGACAGAGGAGCCTAGCAGGCTGCAGTCCATGGGGTCACTAAGAGTTGGGCACGGCTCAGCAACGTCACTTTCACTTTTCACTTTCATGCACTGGAGAAGGAAATGGCAACCCACTCCGGTGTTCTTGCCTGGAGAATCCCAGGGACGTGGGAGCCTGGTGGGCTGCCGTCTATGGGGTCGCACGGAGTCGGACACAACTGAAGTGACTTAGCAGCAGCAGCAGCAGCCACAATTAGCATCAAACACATTCAATTCTACTGTTTTCTCTCTACCATTTTCAACTATCAATTCCTTCAGCTACTCTGTTAACTATCTTCAAAATATTTTCTGTCTATCCACTTTCTATTATAAGTACCCATGTCCAAGGTATATTTATTCCTCACCTGGATTTTTGTAAGAGCTCTTTAAAAAATATTATGGATATTTAAAAATGTAGTATGAAAAAAAATAAAAATGTAGTATGCATAAAAGCAATGGGGGTATTACAACATTCCCATATGTCAACCACTTATATCAAGGTTTGCTCTATCTGTTTCATCTAAGCTTTTGTTTTTTTTTTCTTCTTTTTTCCTTATTTTGCTAAAGAATTTTAAAAGAAATTTTGGACACCATATTACTCTTATCCATCTCAGTGTGCCTCTCTAAAAAACAAACATTGTCTTATATAACCACTGCATTATTATCATACTTATAAATTAATATTTATTATCTATTATCATTTTATATCCATTCTATAATCAATTAAATTTTTTCAGTTGTGATCAAAATAACTTTTTTTTTTTTGTAGTTTGATCAAGTAATCCAAGTGAGGTTTATAAAGTGAAAGTGAAGTCATTCAGTCGTGTCTGACTCTTTGGGACCAGGCTTCTCCATCCATGGGATTTTCCAGGCAGGAGTACTGGAGTGGGTTGCCATCTCCTTCTTCAGAGGATCTTCCCAACCCAGGGATCGAACCCGGGTCTCCTGCATTGTAAGCAGATGATTTACCATCTGAGCCACCAGGGAAGTCTTAAGTGAGGATTATACATTATATTTAATTTAGTTTTGCTTATTCTCCCTAGAGTAACTTTGTTTCCTTCTTTTCCCCATGCCTTTAACTAATCTAGGATGACCCACCTCCTGGTTTAGTCTGGTTACTTCCTTTTGAGTGTTGTTTAATGTTCCTAATTCTCTTTATTTAGTTCTAGAGATTTGAATAAATTCCCATAATCTTTTGACAAGACAAGGATAAGATAGTTGGATGCCATCACCAACTCAATGGACATGAGTTTAAGTAAGCTCCGGGAGTTGGTGATGGACAGGGAAGCCTAGAGTGTTGCTGTCCTTGGGGTTGCAAAAAGTCGGACACAACTGAGTGACTGAACTGATCTAATTAGTTCTGAGAGTTTGTTTGCTCTCTGACACAGCCAGATGTCTCTGGCTGATATTGTGCCTAGAACAGTACTGAGAAACAAATTAGAAACACAGTAGAAACAGATTAATAATTACTGAATGGATAAATCCACCTTGGCTGTCCACTCGACATTCATGTTTATTATCACCTACTGCCTTGAGGTTATTTTCGTATGTCTTTGAGAATTTGGAGAAAGTTTCTTTTCTACCTAATTTCTTACTTGATTCACGCAATCTTGTTATCTATGTGGATGAGGAAAACTAGTTCCAGTAGTCAAGGATAATGGTCAGAAAATACTAAGTGACAACTATTAGAAGTTGAGAATTGGTGCAAGAGGCCAGTGAAGGGAATGATATTAACTAAATCTGGATTGAGCACAAATAGCAGCAATGTGAGTTCCGTTTATTCTCATCCCTGTCATTTGGGTAGATAGTCAATGAAATGTCTCCTTGTTATGATGTAAACAAATAAATTTCTTACATTTTGAATTGGTTTATAGCTGGGAGGGATTGGGGGCAGGAGGAGAAGGGGACGACAGGATGAGATAGCTGGATGGCATCACCGACTTGATGGACATGAGTTTGAGTGAACTCCGGGAGCTGGTGATGGACAGGGAGGCCTGGCCTGCTGCGATTCATGTGGCTGGTGCACAGGGATGATCCAGAGAGACGATGTGGGGTGGGAGGTGGGAAAGGGATTCAGGATTGGGAGCTCGTGTACACCTGTGGTGGATTCATGTCAATGTATGGCAAAGCCAATAGTAGAAAAAAAAGAGTCGGACACAACTGAGTGACTAAACTGAACTGATAGAAATTAGGCTTACTTTTTAATTTTTTTTGGATATTTTCTTTATTGTACCTATGTTTTTGCCACTCCTATTAAGTCTATTTGACATCCTTATAGATATTCCCATATACTTTAGACTTTATTTTTTCTTCTTGTACAACCAAGGCCTCCAAATTAGTTTACTTCAGTCATTCTTTAGCAGGAAATTATGCTTCTCTCCTCTAGAATTTCTGGCCCACCTGAATCAATTCCAATATCTAGTTCCTTAGTTATAAGACTGTCTTCTCTTGATGGAAAAAAAAAAAAATGGTACTGACTGGTAGAAAACATTTTGCAATAATTTATGTAAATTATCTTTATTTTCTTGTCAGGAAATAAATTTATTAACAATATTTAAAAACAGAAAATAATACATAGTTGGTACTTCAATAGTATTTATTTTAGCCTATTCTTTGCAGCCAAAGATAGAGAAGGTCTACATAGTTAGCAAAAACAAGACCAGGAGCTGACTGTGACTCAGATCATGAACTTCTTATTGCAAAATTCAGACTTAAATTGAAGAAAGTAGGGAAAACCACTAGACCATCCAGATAGGAGCTAAGTCAAATCCCTTATGATTATACAGTAAAAGCGGCAAATAGATTCAAGAGATTAGATCTGATAGAGTGCCTGAAGAACTATGGATGGAGGTTCGTGACATTATATAGGAGGTGGTAATGAAGACCATCTCCAAGAAAAAGAAATGCAAAAAGGCAAAATGGTTGTTTGAAGGGGCCTTACAAATAGCTGAGAAAAGAAGAGAAGCAAAAGGCAAAGGAGAAAAGGAAAGATATACCCTTAGCAATGAGAAATAAGAAAGCCTTCCTAAGTGAACAATGCAAAGAAATAGAAGAAAACAATAGAATGGGAGAAAATAGAGATCTCTTCTAGAAAATTAGAAATACCACAGGAACATTTCTTGCAAAGATGGACACAATAAAGGACAGAAATGGTATAGACCTAACAAAGCAGAAGATATTAAGAAGAGGTAGCTAAAATACACAGAAGTATACAAAAAAGATCTTCATGACCCAGATAACCAGAATGGTGTGATCACTCATCTTGAACCAGACATCCTGAAATGGAAGTCAAGTTCATTCACTTCTTTCTTTTATTTTTGACAGTCTCATTCAGAACTGTAATCCACTTATTACATCAGACCTTAGATCTTCAACCTTTCTATCTGATTCTTTCCCCTGAAACCACAAACTACATTTAAATTATACAATTGACAAACCCTTCTCATAACCAGCCTTAACTCAAGGTTGGAGAAAGTTTCTTTTCTACCTAATTTCTTGCTTGATTAACGCAATGCTGTTATCTATGTGGATGAGGAAAACTAAGTCAAGGTTGTGATCTACAACTCTTTATTTTCAGAACCAAATCTTTGAAAAGAACAGCACATACTTTTCTCATTTACCACTTCCCAGCTATGACCAAATAGCTAGTCTAATCTTAGATCATCTTCTGAGTTCTTACTGGATTCCTATTTAATTTTTAAATTTAAATTCCTATTTAAATTTTCATTAAAACATTTGACAAATACTTTCTCTCCATCACTTCCTTAGTCCTTGGCTAACTGCTATACTGCTCAGCACAGCATGTCCATCCTTTTTGACATTCTTGCCTTTTGGGAGAAAGATCAGGCACAACCATAACTAGTAAAAAAAAGTCATAAAAACTTTGAGCATATTTAAGACACCAATGAGAAGCAAACTTTGCATTCATGGCATATATGTAATGTCCTTTTGTGCTAAATTAATCAGTCCACTTACATAAAACTGATTAGTTATTTGAAGTGACAAGACTAGTCCCTTCACAAGAGTAGTCGGTGTTGGTACTGATATAATAATCTCACTTACTTGGATGTATTTCATTATTTATGCTATTTTATCTGGCCATTTCTAACACTCAAAGAATAGGTTTCACTGACTCTTTGGCACTGAGTTGACCTAACTAAACAATTGTGCTGAAACTTACCTGATCACTCACTTCAAGGCAAAGAGGTGGGGAAACAGTGGAAAGTGACAGACTTTATTTTTGGGCTCCAAAATCACTGCAGATGGGGACTGCGGCTATGCAATTACAAGATGCTTGCTCCTTGGAAGAAAAATTATGACCAACTTAGACAGCATATTAAAAAGGAGAGACACTACTTTGCCAACAAAGATCCGTCTAGTCAAAGCCATGGTTTCTCCAGTAGTCATGTATGGATGTGAGAGAGAGAAAGCTGAGTGCTAAATAATCGATGCTTTCAAACTGTGGTGTTAGAGAAGGCTCTTGAGAATCCCTTGGACTGCAAAGAGATCCAACCAGTCAATCCTAAAGGAAATCAATCCTGAATATTCTGTGGAAGGTCTTATGCTGAAGCTAAAGCTCTAATACGTTGGCCACCTGATACGAAGAGCTGACTCATTAGAAAAGACCCTGATGCTGGGAAAGATTGAAGGCAGGAGGAAAAGGGGATGACAGGGGATGAGATGGTTGGATGGCATCACTGACTTGATGGACATGAGTTTGAGCAAGCTCCAGGAAATGATGAAAGACAAGGAAGCCTGGTGGCTAAAATACACAGAAGTATACAAAAAAGATCTTCATGACCCAGATAACTAGGATGGTGTGATCACTCCATGGGGCCACAAAGAGTCGGACAAGATTGAGCAACTGAAAAACAAATAGGCATTCTTAATGCAGACAATAGTGGAACTGACTAAAGTTTGACCCTCTTAAGCATCTTCTCATCTTCATTATCACTATTCTAGGCTATATTATCACTGCCTCCTGTCTATATTAATTCAGTAATCATATAACTAACCTCTTCTTCCAAGGAGCAAGTGTCTTTTAATTTCATGGCTACAGTCACAATCTGCAGTGATTTTGGAGCCCAAGAAAGAAACTATATCACTGTTTACATTGTTTCCACATCTATTTCTCATGAACTGATGGGGCCATATACCATAATCTTCATTTTTAGAATGTTCAATTTTAAGCCAGCATTTTCACTCTCCTCTTTCACATTCATCAAGAGGCTGTTTAGTTCCTCTTTGCTTCCTGCCATGACATTGGTGTCATCTGCATATCTGAGGTTATGGATATTTCTCCTTCCAGTCTTGATTCTAGCTTGTGCTTCATCCAGCCCAGCATTTCTCATGATGTACTCTGCATATAAGTTAGATAAGCAGGGTGACAAATTACAGCCTTGACATACTCCCTTCCCGATTTGGAGCCAGTCTGTTGTTCCATGTCCAGTTCTAACTATTACTTCCTGACCTGTGTACAGGTTCCTCAGGAGGCAGGTAAAGTGGTCTGGCATTTCAATCTCTAAGAATTTTCCATAGTTTTTTGTGATCCCCACAGTCAAAGATTTTGGCATAATCATTAAGGCAGATATTTTCCTGGAATTCTCATGTTTTTCTGTAATCTGATGAACGTTTGCAATTTGATCTCAGGTTCCTCTGCTTTTTCTAAATCCAGCTGGAACATCTGGAAGTTCGTGGTTCACGTATTGCTGAAGCCTGGCTTGGAGAATTTTGAGCATTACTTTACTAGGGTCTGAGATGAGTGCAATTGTGCTATAGTTTGAACACATTGTCTTTCTTTGGGACTGGAATGAAAACTGACCTTTTCCAGTCCTGTGGTCACTGCTGAGTTTTCCAATTTCACCAGTATATTGAGTGCCCCACTTTCACAGCATCATCTTTTTAGGATTTGAAATAGCTCAGCTGGAATTCCATTACCTCCACTAGCTCTATTGGCAGCAATGCTTTCTAAGGCCCACTTTATTTCACGTTCAGGATNTTTCACCAGTATATTGAGTGCCCCACTTTCACAGCATCATCTTTTTAGGATTTGAAATAGCTCAGCTGGAATTCCATTACCTCCACTAGCTCTATTGGCAGCAATGCTTTCTAAGGCCCACTTTATTTCACGTTCAGGATGTTTGGCTCTATGCAAGTGATCACACGATCATGGTTATCTGGGACATTAAGATTTTTTAATAGTTCTGTGTATTTTGCCACTTCTTCTTAATATCTTCTGCCTCATTTAGATCCATACTATTTGTCCTTTATTTGCCCATCTTTGTACAAAATGTTCTGTGCTATCTCTAATTTTCTTGAAGAGAGATCTAGTCTTTTCCATTCTATTACTTTCCTTTATTTCTTTGCATTGTTAACTTAGGAAGCCTTTCTTATCTCCCCTTCCTATACTTTGGAACTCTGCATTTTGATGGGTATATGTTTCCTTTTCTCCTTTGCCTTTGCTTCTCTTCTTTCCTCAGACAACTGTTTTGCCTTTTTGCATTTCACTTCTTGGGGATGGTCTTCATCACTGCCTCTTGGACAATGTCATGAACCTCCATCCATGTTCTTCAGGCACTCTATCATATCTAATCTCTTGAATCTATTTGTCACTTTCACTGTATAATCATAAGGGATTTGATTTAGGCCATATCTGAATGGTTTAGCAGTTTTCCCTACTTTCTTTAATTTAAGTCTGAATTTTGCAATAAGGAGTTCGTGATCTGAGCCACAGTCAACTCCTGGTCTTGTTTTTGCAAAATGTATAGACCTTCTCCATCTTCAGTTACAAAGAGTATAATCAGTCTGATTTCCGTATTGACCATCCAGTGATGTCCATACATAGAGTCATCTCTTGTGTTGTTGGAAGAGGGTGTTTGCTATGACCAGTGTGTTCTCTTGACAAAACTCTATTTGCCTTTGCTCTGCTTCATTTTGTACTCCAAAGCCCAATTTACCTGTTACTCCAGGTATCTCTTGACTTCNAGTCATCTCTTGTGTTGTTGGAAGAGGGTGTTTGCTATGACCAGTGTGTTCTCTTGACAAAACTCTATTTGCCTTTGCTCTGCTTCATTTTGTACTCCAAAGCCCAATTTACCTGTTACTCCAGGTATCTCTTGACTTCCTACTTTTGCATTCTAGTCCCATATAATAAAAAAGACTCCTTTTTTGGGTGTTAGTTCTAGAAGGTCTTGTAGGTCTTCACAGAATTGCTTAACTTCACCTTCTTCAGCATTAGTGGTTGGGGAATAGACTTGGATTACTGTGATATTGAATGGTTTGCCTTGGTAACAAACAGAGATCATTCTGTCATTTTTGAGACTGCACCTAAGTACTGCATTTCAGATTCTTTTTTGACTGTGATGGCTACTGTATGTCTTCTAAGGGATTCTTGCCCATGGTAGTGGATATAATGGTCATCTGAATTAAATTCACCCATTCTTCTCCATCTTAGTTCTCTGAGTCCTAAAATGCCTATGTTTAGTCTTGCCATCTCCTGTTTGACCACTTCCAATTTACTTTGTTTCATGGACCTAACATTCCAGGTTCCTATGCAATATTGCTCTTTACAGCATTGGACTTCATTTCCATCACCAGTCACATCCACAACTGGGTGTTGCTTTCACTTTGGTTCCATCTCTTCATTCTTTCTGGAGTTATTTCTCTACTCTTCTCTAGTAGCATATTTGGTACCAACTTCCCCAGTGAGTTCATATTTCAGTGTCATATCTTTTTGCCTTTTCACACTGTTCATAGAGCTCTCAAGGCAAGAATACTGAAGTGGTTTGCCGTTCCCTTCTCCAGTGGACCACATTTTGTCAGAACTCTCCATTATGACCCACCTATCTTAGGTGGCTTTACAAGGCATGGCTCATAGTTTTTGTGGGTATTGTAGATTTTTGNCAAGGCAAGAATACTGAAGTGGTTTGCCGTTCCCTTCTCCAGTGGACCACATTTTGTCAGAACTCTCCATTATGACCCACCTATCTTAGGTGGCTTTACAAGGCATGGCTCATAGTTTTTGTGGGTATTGTAGATTTTTGTGGATATGGTACATTACACAATGACTACTAATTTCAGTATCTTTTTACATATCATGCTCTTTCCCATATTGTTAATAATAATTCTTTCTACTCTTACAGCTTTAAAGTGAAGGTCATTCAGTCATGTCCAACTCCTTGTGACCACATGGACTGTAGCCTTCTGTCCATGGGATTTTTCAGGCAAGAATACTGGAGTGGATTGCCATTTCTTTCTCCAGGGGCTCTTCCAAACCCAGGGATCAAACCCAGGTTTCCCACATTGCAGGCAGATTCTTTACTGTCTGAACCCCCAGGAAGCCCCTTATAGCTTTAGAGGATTAAAAGTAATTCGTATTAAGAAATTGAGAATCCCCAGAAAGGGATGGCACAAATGATTTATAAGCAGGCTGTATGGTTACTGAGAGTTTCACTGGAATGAAAATCAACATCCATGGGTTCCAGCTTCAGGTGAATGTACTCTCAGTGTGTGATGCTGCGCATATGCCACGTTTAGCTTCAGTTTTTTCATGTGAGAATTAAGGGCACAAAGCAAAAAACCTGTGCTCCTTTGTAGTTCCCGCCTGGGATTGGGATAGGGTCCTAAATTACAAATATAGTCCACAGTCTTATCTATGGAAACCGAATTGAAAATGATCGAGCTGTAGAAGAATTGGTGATGCTTCACTAAGTCTTCCAAGATAGTAAAATGTCATCATCACAAACTGCAAAAAGAAAAGTGTATCTAGAAGTTTTAGAATTGAAAGAGACTTAGGGGTTCCATCATGCCCAGCTGTTTTCTTTTATTGTTGAGAAAACTGACATAGAGGTGAATTTTTTGCCCAAAGTCACATGGCCATGGTAGTTAGCACCAGTGCTAGAATTTGATTCTCTTGACTAAAGCCCAGGGCTTCTTCCTCACCTCATCCCCATTATTACTTGCTGTCTAACAGTGAGGACAATATCGGTGTAAATGTCTCTAGTTATATTTGTTGATGAGCTATTGGCTAGAGATAGAATCAAATAGCTATTCTAATTAGCTAATCTATACAACAAAAGTCCCCCTAGTCAAGGCTATGGTTTTTCCTGTGGTCATGCATGGATGTGAGAGCTGGACTGTGAAGAAAGCTGAGTGCTGAAGAATTGATGCTTTTGAACTGTGGTGTTGNACCTGCACACAGGTTTCTCAGGAGGCAGGTAAGGTGGTCTGGTATTCCCATCTCTTTCAGAATTTTCCACACTTTATTGTGGTCCACACAGCATAGTCATTAGCATAATCAATGAAGAAGACACAGATGTTTTTCTGGAATTCTCTTGCTTTCTGTATGACCCAATGGGTTTTAGAAATTTGATCTCTGGTTCCTCTGGCTTTTCTAGTTCCAGCTTGTACATTTGGAAGTTCTCAGTTCATGTACTGTTGAACCTTAGCTGAAGGATTTTGAGCATTACCTTGAGCATGTGAAATGAAGTGAAAGTTGTTCAGTCGTGTCCGACTCTTTGCAACCGCATAGACTATACGGTCCATGGAATTCTCTAGGCCAGAATACTGGAGTGGGTAGTCATTTCCCTTCTCCAGGAGATCTTCCCAATCCAGGGATTGAGCCCAGGTCTCTGGCATTGCAGGCAGATTCTTTACCAGCTGAGCCACAAGGGAAGCCCTGAGAGTGTGAAGTGAGTGCAATTGTAAGATAGTTTGGCCATTCTGTGGCATTGCTTTTCTTTGGGATTGGAATGATAACTTACCTTTTCCAGTTCTGTGCCAATGCTGTGTGTGTGTGTGTGCTGTGTTTAGTTGCTCAGTTGTGTCCAGCTCTTTGCAGAGCCCATGGACTCCAGCCCGCCAGGCTCCTCTGTCCTTGGAGATTCTCCATGCAAGAAAACTGGAGTGGGTTACCATGCCCTCCTCCAGGGGACCTTCCCAACCCAGGGATCAAACCCAGGTTTCCTGCATTGCAGGAGGAATTTTTACCATCTGAGCCTCCAGGAAAGCCCGTTTTCTAAATTTGCTGCCATATTGAGAACGATACTTTAGCAGCAGCATCTGTTAGGATTTAAAATACATAAGCTAGAAGTCCATCACCTCCACTAGCTTTGATCATAGTAATGCTTCCCAAGACCCACTTGACTTCACACTCCAAGATGTGTGATTCTAGATGAGTGACATCATCATCATCATGGTTATCTACGTCATTAAGACCTTTTTTGTACAGTTGTTTTATGTATTCTATTCTTGCCATGTCTTCTTAATCTCTTCTGCTCCTAAGGTCCTTGCCATTTCTGTCATTTATAGTGCCCATCTTTGTATGATATGCTCCCTGGGTATCTCCAATTTCCTTGAGGAACTCTCTAGTCTTTCCCATTTTATTGTTTTCTTCTGTTTCATTGCATTGTTCACTTAAGATGGCTTTCTTATCTCTCTGTGCTATTCTTTGGAACGGCATCATTGTCGACAAAAGGGTCCTGAAATGCAGTACTTAGATGCAAACTCAAAAATGACAGAATGATCTCTGTTCGTTTTCAAGGCAAACCATTCAATATTATGGTAATCCAAGTCTATGCCTCGATCAGTAATACTGAAGAAACTGAAGTTGAACGGTTCTATGAAGACCTACAAGCCTTCTAGAACTAACACCCCCAAAAGATGTCCTTTTCATTATAGGGGACTGGAATGCAAAAGTAGGAAGTNCTTCAGATGTGTATAAGAGACAGACCTACCACATAAGGACAGGAAAAGAAGAGCGTAGAATGGGAAACGGTATTACAGAGAGATGCAGTTCTGTATCAATGGCAAGCGTATTTTTACCCCACTCAGTACCATGCATACTTTGGGTGCTGTGTTAGAACACAGTGACTGTGTATAAAGTTGGTTACAGTCAACAAACAAGACTAAGATTTAAATATGTCGTTAATTCAGTTAACTTCTTACAGTTTGAAAGGAAAGTTACAACATGCAATTTTTCAATACACTGACAATATTTTACTAAAATATTTTAAAAGACATTATAAACAAGCATGAAAATCACTGTATATATTTCAAATCCTGAGCATTTACTTGGGGATATTTTTCTTCAAAGATTTTCTATTTCAAATATTACTTCAGATTATACTATATAATTTTGTATTTTCTGAAAGGTACACATAAATTTAAAAGAAACTTGTTATTCCCTAAATAACTGAATACACTATATAATTTACTGAGATTTAATTTTTTTGATCAAGGACTATATTCCTTTAAAATATTAAAACTTTGAATGCTTAATAATATTAGACATGTGTGAAGAGTAGGATTAATTTATTTACAGAGTTAATTTTCCATATTCTTTTGAAACTTGATCAAAAGATGTATAAAACATTTGTTTTAGATGTAAAAAATCCCAATATAAAACACTGCTATAAACAGTAATTCAACACAGTATGTGTTCAGCTCTTTCCTCAGGCTTATTGCTAGAATATTCCATTGCAGTATTTACACACATACTACAGGATGAAGCCTGTAATATCATCCCTTGACATTCACCAGATTNCAATATAAAACACTGCTATAAACAGTAATTCAACACAGTATGTGTTCAGCTCTTTCCTCAGGCTTATTGCTAGAATATTCCATTGCAGTATTTACACACATACTACAGGATGAAGCCTGTAATATCATCCCTTGACATTCACCAGATTTAAGAACTTTACATGAAAACAAAAATATATCTAAAATATATATATATAATAATTTTGATATATTTCTTGCCCATTTATAAAGTCTTCCTCTTGACTGTCCCTTTATTTCTTTAAGATAAAAATTCATATTGATTTAAGCATTTGAAACATAGATTCTATTAATAAGTAATATTAGAATAAAGGAGGAAAAGAACAAGATAATTTCCACACTTGCAAAACTCCATAAACTTACATTATGAACTAGTTAATAATTTGGGGGGACCTATTTTCTCAGAAGATGTATTATTAGTTATGGCAATTAATACTGCTGACACAAGTTTCTGAATAACTGTTCATCTATGTGAAGGCTGAATTCATTTCACTTTTAAAAATAACAACCAAAAGTATGTTAAGAATATACCAAGTGACAATTCTGATAATCTGGAAAAGTCTGTGAAATGGGTGCTTTCATTTAATAAATTGCTTACTCAAGCAAATCTATTATTGTAAACCACTAATGGCAGGAGCTGTTGTTGATTCTTATGGCAATGTCCTTCTAAATTTAATAATGTAGCTCAAACAAGAATTATGAAAAAGTCAATAACAGATTTCATATACATACCCCTTTATCTCCTCTTGCTTTAGAATTGAATTTCACTGTTTTTAATCGGGCTCGTTCTTTCTTCTCAACCCTGGCAAAGCACAGATCATTTTTTAAGTATAATAAACATATTCAAGACTCTAACTAGAAATCATCAGGACTGCTACTTTAATATGGAGCATTTTTATATTTTAAAGCCTTTAAAAGTCATTTGCATCTCACAATAACAACTTCTGAGAAATGAAATATAGAGCTCATTTTATTATGAAACAAAGCCACTTGTGAAGTACAAGTATGTATACTTATATATACACTCAAATCCATAACTATACTGAAATTATTATGATGTACCACTTCTGAATTCAGCAACTTTCTAGGTTTTCCATTTATTCTGGTTTTTGAATATTTAGCTTATGGAACACATATGCTAAAACTCAATGTCAGAGCGAAAGCGAATGAAGTAAAATGTTAACCACTGAGGAGAGTAGATGAAGGAAATGTGGGTATTCTATGTACTATTCTTGTATTTCTTTTGTACTTATATTTTCTGCAGCTCTGAAATTTTTAAAAATAAAAAGGAGGGAAATAAAAACATTTAAGCTTAATTCCAATGATATATTTGTATAAATACATAAAGTAATCATTTACAGTACACAAAATATAGTTTTAAAGTATCTTTGGAAGGATACAGAAGAAATGGTAACCTTAGTTAACTTCTCAGGGAAGAAGGTGAAAAGGGTGGGTGGGGAACAGGGTGCAGAGGGGGCCTGTACAGCTGTTAAAATCTTTTGAAATTTTAAACCTTGTTGAAGTGTTACTTTTGAAACAAGCAAGCAACATACTACAACGTATATAGTATACAATCTACAGCCATGTATGAATATTGCAACCAGTATGAATCTTGAAAATTTTCATATAAATTAAGCTTTATAAATCCTTGATTTCAGCATAGCAATTATATTAGAATATAGCAGAAAAACCTACCAAAAAGCCTATGCTAGGCAATGGCACCCCGNCATTTAAGGTAGAAGAAAGAATACTGATCATATTTTGAAATGACTTCACAGTTAAATGACTTGAAGTATAGGAAACTAGCAATACTAAAGATGAGGTAGAAATTAAATTTGGGGATAGATCATGGAGACTTAAACAAGGGACACCTTTAAGATTTTTAAATTAGGAAGCTATAAAGCATGAGCTGAATTTGGGAAATTTAATTTGGCTATTGTTAGGAGAATAAATTAAGTGGACCAGCGTAGGCCACACAAGACATAATAAGGTTCTTTTCTGGGGTATAAGCACTGGAAAATCAACAGAGTAGATGAGTATAGTAGACACGACAGAAAAACTATAAACGTTGGCAATGGACTGATTTTCAGAGGAGCAGGTGTCAAAGGTAATTATAAGGTTTCCAGAGAGAAGGATCATAATGGGTAGAAGGAAACGAGACTTGTCAAGAAGATAAGTTATCCTCAGGCAAGGAGTACTGGGTGCTGTTTTGATTAGAGCTTAGATAAATTAAAATGCCACAAAGTATAGAAATGATGGTTTGGACTTGTGTGACATGTGTCAAAAGTTACCTACATTTGTGGCTCCATTTTTTTTCTTTTAATTATTAAAGTGCATAGGTAGAACTTAACAGTCCTGGATAATAATTCTGAGGACTTTAACAGCCCTGAGCCATCTGATTCCCCGCTAGCCTAAGCCACTAAGAATCCTACTGACTGGACAAGTTCAGATGAGAACTTGTTCAGGGTGGAAGAAGGAAGATCAGAGTGCATTCAAGACAAAATACCCATTTTACTCAGACAGTCTTAATCCCCTGTTTCTTATGTTATCCCACCACGTTAAAAATAACTTTTAGAATGTTATCACTGTGGTTGTTCAGTCAGTTCAGGTCAGTAGCTCAGTTGTGTCTGACTCTTTGTGACCCCATGAATTGTAGCACTCCAGGCCTCCCTGTTCATCATCAACTCCCAGAGTTCATTCAACCTCATGTCCATCGATTTGGTCATGCCATCCAGCCATCTCATCCTCTGTTGTCCCCTTCTCCTCCTGCCCCCAATCCCTCCCAGCATCAGAGTCTTTTCCAATGAGTCAACTCTTTGCATGAGGTGGCCAAAGTACTGGAGTTTCAGCTTTAGCATCAGTCCTTCCAATGATCACCCAGGACTGATCTCCTTCAGAATGGACTGGTTGGATCTCCTTGCAGTCCAAGGGACTCTCAAGAGTCTTCTCCAACAACACAGTTCAAAAGTATTCAGATGTAATCACGGGAAATAACTGTTTAACAGAAAAAATTGAAAACATTTTCAGCTACTTGTTTATGGATCACCCATTCACAACCAAGCACCATGTTTTAAATGGGAGTGGTGGTAGTCGTGGTGGTATCATTGCCTTTTATATTAGAAAAAAAAAAAGTATGTTATTACAGATAAATTGTTAAAACACAACAAAAAAAAATGTGAAAAAAACTCAGGACTACCTAAGGAACTGTCTTAGATACACTTCCTTTGTGGAAAAAATAAAAAGAATAGACTTTTTTTTTTTCTCATAGTAAATCCAGACTAGGTTGAAATACTTAGTCTACCAGAAAGCTATTCCTAATCCCAGACAATATTAAAAAAATCTGGAATGTCCTATAATAATTGCAGGTGGTAAGGAAATATTTTTAATGGATTTCTGGCTTTCTCCTAAGATAACTGAAAACCCAGAATGTACCCTAATAATTTAACTTATTATTTAAAACATATCCAGGTTTGGCACATCTAGGAAAAGTCAGGGGATATAGAGAAAGTTTCTTCCGCTAAGCAACAATGCACTCAACATTCACCCAGAGGGTTGCCCTATTATAAACATTACGTGTCCTCCAAAGCTAAAGGATATTTAATCTTGTGGGTTCATTAAAATATAAGGTTTCCCTTTCCACTGCCCATTTTTTTTCCTACTACTATCCATCCCATATCATTGGCATATTTCAGTTGGCATTTTTTCCTGTTTCTCTAATGCTTCAGAATTCCTCATTTTTAAAAGCTCATCATGTAAACAGTCTACATTTTTCATGAATGTTCTGTGCCTACCTTCATACAACATATCCTAGCATTTCCATTAGAGAAAGGTAACTAAAATTACAGAAGGAAGCAATATTTCCAATCACCGTGCCCACAGCTTGGGCAGCTATCATTCAGGTGTTTGGTCACATCTATTAAGGTTGTTGAGCAACTATATCTTCTACAGCAGAGGGCACGAAATAATTAAATGGCAAGATCATCTGGGAGAATGTATTTAAACTTTAACATAGAACATGTCAGGACAGCTATGTTCTGTCCAATAGCAGCTCTGGATTTTTATTAAGGAAACATTCAGGAATTTATTATGACCATTGTTTAAGATAATAAAAAATAACTTCTTTTCCACCTTCATCACTATAGCAAACTAGTTCAGGACAATTAGACACTCAGATTAGACACACACACACATTATTTCAGAAATGGTAAATAAACAACAGCAGATATCCTGTAGAACATCCTGGACACAGCAACTCTCATTGCCATAAAATTGATAAAAAGTTTACTTAAAATAAGCTTTGAAAAAGTATGTGAGCAAAGTCTAGGAGTAAGAATCTTGATCTTACAATCCTGATCTATGTAAACTATTAGTGACTGAGGATAGCACAGGGCAAAAATAATATCCAGAGTGGAAAATAATCCAAGCAAAGAAATCCGGATAAAAGTGGAGAAAAACAAATCTTAGTAATAGCAGGGCTTCTCTGAGAAGACCTCAGCATTGACCTCAGAGCACCACGGTATCATGGCTGTTCTTCAAGAATCTGCTCATGACAGTTGAACAGCAGAACATGGAAAGGCCCCATTGTGACATGAGAAATAAAACAAAATCCTTTATGTTTCGTCATATATATCCACACTGAATGACCCCTGTCAATTTAAAGCAGTCAAGATTTTTTATGGATACATGCTGGAACATAAGGATGACTGGAAATCCATAAGGACATATGGATTTTTGCTTTTAAGGAGAAAGAAAGAAAGTGAAGTTGTTTAGTTGTGTCTGACTCTATGCAACCGCATGGACCATAGCTTACCCGATTCCTCCGTCCATGGGGTTATCCAGGGAAGAATACTGGAGTGGGTTGCCATTTCCTTCTCCAGGAGATCTTCCAGACCCAGGGATCGAAGCCGGGTCTCCCACATTGTAGGCAGATGTTTTATTGCCTGAACCACCAGGGAAACAAAAGCTAGATATAAATTTATTATTTCCTTCAAGCAACTATAATTATTTTGCTGACTCATTTTAGACCTCATGGCTTAAAACGCTTGATTATTTAATTTTTACTCAGTTCTCTCTATTAGGTATTTTTCATGATCTCTATAAACTTCTGTCCCAACATGTAGCCACCTTCTATCTATCTGGAGCACTGTTATTTCTTCCAAACATCTCTTTGTCACTGAGCCTGAAAGCCATGTTCATTTGCAAGTTTTTCTAGCTAACTCATCTATATCATCATCTCAGGAACTCAAATCTTTTGTCAAACATTATTGGGAGAAACTAATCAAGTCTATGATATTTGGGGGTTCACCTTCCACACCATCCCTCTTGGACTAAATAACTACATTTTAAATGAAATTCACGAAAGAGTTCCCTGGTGTTCAATAGTTAGAATTCTGTGCTTTCACAGCTATGGCCCACGTTCAATCCCTGGTTGGGGAACTGAGATCCTGCAAGCCATGTGGTACAGCCAAAACTAAAGAAGAAAAATTCATGCAAGATGATCACATTTTATCCGTCCCAAGTTATTATTTATGGGCCATTAACTTATCCCCTCACTCTTTCAATATATGCTTATGAAGCATATGCTATATTCTTTACATTTTTCTTTTTTTTTCCAAGCCAAACTGTATCCAGCTTTATCAAAGATACTTTTCATAAACAATCATGGTATTTCAGGCAGGACATGAGCAGACAATCATTAACAGTATACAACTTTCAAACTCCCTTTTTCAATGGACTACCAAAATCAGAAAGCCATTATAAAACCCAATGAAATCTTCATGTGATGCTCTGAACAGGGAAAGTTTAGAGTGAGGGTTGACATTTCACATTTAGCATGTTGTTTAAGAACTTTTCACAAGCCGACCCTGACTTTCAGGAAATGGAAATGAAAATGGCAGCACTCTGAGGAGCCACAGTCTAAAAAAAGGAACTGCTGCTCTTTTGAAGGACGCCATCTCAGTGATGACACTAGGAAGTCCAGATTGCCTGACATACTGGTCATCAATTTGGGGGGGGCACGGGGTTCAGGCTCCAACAGGTCTCTGGGTTTAGGGGAGTCAAGTCTGTGCCGAGGTGGAGAGGGAGAAGAGGACATAAAACTAAATTTTAGTTTTCCCTCACCACAAGCGTTTGTGCCAAGGTGGCTAATGTGTGTCAACATCAGGGATCCCTCCTTCCTGGGAACCAAGAGGAAGTCTCTCTAAACTAGACAGGAAAGGTATTTTTCCCCCACGTCAATTCAGCTTCGGAGACATTCTGTTAGTGATGTACCCTTCCCCAGAAAACAACAATGAAGTGTTCTGTGTGCTAACAACATAGCTTTAAAAAAAAAAAAAAGTAAAACAAAAGTATGCTTGAAAGTAGCTGTTCCTAAATTAGCCAAACATAATGGCATGCCAGTTTTATTTGTATGCATGCAGAAGTCTCCAAAAGACTTCAGTCCTCCAAACAGCTTCACTGAAAGATTCATTGCAAAAGGGAAATGAAAAATTAGAGACATAAAATGTACCTGAAGACAATAAAAGTGAAGACTTACTGCAACTGCTACTGCTTCCCTTTATCTTCCTTTACTTGGATATTCACTCTAGTTATCCTTGTCCACTCAGAAGAAACTACAAGGCCATAAGCAAAATTTTACCTAGCTAACAGTCTTACAGACTCCTACATGACAACACTCTGAGACATTTTTCTGGTAAATTGTGTTATTCCCTTAAACAGCCAAAGGGAATCTAAATTAAAAAAAAAAAAAAAAAACTTTCTAAATTCTGATAAACACTGAGGCCACAGCTGGGATTCTGGAAAAACTGGCGGAAGACAGCCAAAGGTGAGAATTTTCACCAGAGTGAGCCCATTCTGATTTTTGCATGTAGTACCTAGTAGGAAGAAAGAGAATATCTTTTGAATACTTTGAGGGGATGCTTCTTGAGTCCAAAGGGTGGTTAAATGCTGCCAGAAATACTTATTGTTTGTCCCATCTGAAAACTGAAAAGATACTTGACAGGATTTGATAGCTATATAATCAGAAATTTGGCTAAATTGGAAATATTCAGAGCCTGATAGAAAAATTTTTTGGCCTCCTCTCCTAAGCTAAATGTATCCAGAGGGAGAGAGAAAACTTCTAAAGCCTTTGTAAAAGGATTTATGGGTAGATCAACCTATGATGTAACCTAAGTTGCAACCCATTTCTCTGAGGAATTAAAAGCAACTGTCCTTATCTTAGAAATCTTTGCAAAACCAGAAATACAGATCAAGATGCAGTTCAAAGTCCACCTGTTTCTTTTTACCAGTCCTCAAGCCTCCCCTATGTATTTCAAAAGGCTTTTAGATCATGGCCTTAAAAATCTGAAGTCCTTCTTGGTGGGACTGAGATACTTTCCCTGTGTCAGTCAGATGTAATGTTTACCCAGTCTTCTCCAGGAAGTCTTACCTACACCGTCCTCAATTCATTAGACTGAAGAGGAACCACAGAAAGAAAGAAAGAAAAAAGGGCTTTAAAAAAATTCAAGCTGATGCACAGCTTCCATAAGATTTGTCTTTGTCTATGACAAATGATTTTAAGTGTCTTATCCACAACTAGTAGAAAAGGCTTTAGTCATTTGAACAGGTAAACTTAACTTATGTCAACTGTTCTTGCGAAAGCTAGTGGGTTTTGCATATCATACTTGACTCATGGCTAATATTTTAAAATAAAACTATAAGGTCTCTGTTTGCATTGGCCTGTATGTTTGTGTGTGTGTGTGTGTGTGTGTGTGTGTGTGTGTTCACGCGTATCATAGATGTGTGGTATTTTCTACCTTTAACTGGTATTCCTGTAATTAATTTCTAAATAGAACTCTATTTAATTGGTTTGAAAAAAATTAAGCATATGTATAAATTAGCTCTCATAAATATAATAAAAAACTAACCCCAATTTTGGGAGGTGCACATAATCTTTAGTAAATGAAACTAGTTCAAGTTATTGGTTTAACTATAAGAGGCATGTCTTTAGTTATCAGCATTAAATATAGTACTTTTATTCTACCTAGGCTCAGATCAAGTTAGTCCATGTTATTTCTTTAAAAACTTGTAGGCAAAAAAATAACTTGAGATGATTGCTGACTCTGTCTAATGTCTCATAAAGTTTTCTAGGGTAATCTAAACATAATTGTTAAGAACAAGCATATTAAATAGATACTGCTGCTAAGTCACTTCAGTCATGTCCGACTCTGTGACCCCATAGACAGCAGCCCACCAGGCTCCCCCATCCCTGGGATTCTCCAGGCAAGAACACTGGAGTAGGGTGCCATTTTCTTCTCCAATGCATGAAAGTGAAAAGTGAAAGTGAAGTCGCTCAGTCGTGTCCGACCCTCAGAGATCCCATGGACTGCAGCTTTCCAGGCTCCTCCACCCATGGGATTTTCCAGGCAAGAGTACTGGAGTGGGTTGCCATTGCCTTCTCCTAAATAGATGCAAATAGGATAAAAAATTTATAGGTGAAATTTTTCAGTCGTTTCCCCAAATCTTTTTGGTAACCTGACATCTTAAAGTTTTGATAAGTAAATTAAATGATACATAGTCATTAAATATCTAGGTAATTTCCTAGATAAAATACTGAAACTTTAATTATTGAATTTTTTTTTATATTTGTTAGTAAACATCTTATACCACATTGAAAAATTTACAGTTAAAAAGTATATTTTTTAAAATATATTAAATGTAGATTTTAGTTTGTTAATTAACTGAGTTTCAATAGCAAAGTAAGCTGGTATAAAGTCAGAATTTGGATTTCTCTTGTTAAAGAGAAATTGGATTTCTTAGTTAAACCTAAAAGAAAAGGTTTAACTGAATTGTTGGTCTACTCTTAATAAATCATTGTAAAAGGTTTTCTTTACTTCTTAAAATAATCTGCATAGAAAACAAAATTCTTATATATTGTCAAAATAATCACTGATGTTCCATGTTGTCTTTGATTATTTAGGCAAATATAGTCTTTTTGATACTAAAAGAGCTAAAATTTTCTCAAAACTGTGTAACTTTCTATATTTGCTTGTGAAGTATTACTTTGGTTAAATAGATAACTTAAGTATTATTTCACAGTGAACTATGATTTTATTTGACCTACTGTTTTAAACTTTTTTTTGATATTTTTGAAAAACTTCCCCAAAATAGATTTCTAAACTAAGACTTCTTGACTTCAAACTAATTTGGGGAATTTCCAGAGGGTCAGTGGAGTATCTCAAAATATGTGTTCCTCTCTCATTATTAAGAAAAAATATGTTAAACTAATTAGGCTAATTTAATTTGTTAAATTACATGGGACTATTGTCAAGAAGTAACATGAAGGATTCTTAATGCTATAACGGTTTCAGTTCAGTTCAGTTGCTCAGTTGTGTCCAACTCTTTGTGACACCATGACCCCGCAGTATGCCAGGCCTCCCTGTCCATCACCAACTCCCAGAGTCCACCCAAACCCATGTCCATCGAGTCGGTGATGCCATCCAGCCATCTCATCTTGTCATCCCCTTCTCCTCCTGCCCTCAATCTTTCCCAGCATCAGGGTCTTTTCAAATGAGTCAGCTCTTCGCATCAGGTGGCCAAAGTACTGGAGTTTCAGCTTCAACATCAGTCCTTCCAATGAACACCCAAGACTGATAACTGTGTAGGTGTATGTTATATCTGTTCTAGAAATTGTGTTAAATTTCCAAAAGTCTAATAGTCTTGGTATGATGGTATCAGTCATACTTCCAGTTATTATCTTAAAATTTTGTGTTTCAGAGAAATAAAATAGTTTCCTTGTTCATTCTCTTATAATAAAATCTTATTAGACTTTTAATGGGCATTTTCAAATCTTTGGTCACTTGCAGTTATTATTTTATTCTGATGCTGTGCAAAAATGTTTCTGCAAAAGCACCTCATCTTCAAGGAGATTAAAGAAAAGAATTTCAGTAAGCACAGGTTTTTTATAATTTTCAGCTCATAAAATTGAACTGAGTAAGAGTTTCCAGAATTAATGGAAAATTGGGCTTGAGAGTAGGAAGAATTAATTAACAGGAGACTGAATGAACTGAGGAGGATGATTATAATTCCTATTACTTTTTGTTTGAAACACTGATGGTTACCTAATGCTTTGTTTTTCCAGATTTAAGGGAACTTTTTCTCTTAAACTATCTGTGAATTATAGCAATTTGATAAAATATAACTTTATAGATAAGGATAAACCATTTGCATTTTAGTCCTACCTGATCCTTCCTCCTTTAGAAAAGCTTGAATAGTCTTTTCATGGCAATAAATACACACTTAATGATTTTCATAGGCTTCATAATAATCTGTTCTCCTTGTAACAGGACTTGGAAAAATTGATGTGATACTTTATTTACAAGGTTCTAACAAAGCAGTAGTTTAATAAAAGAGCTCATATGGTCAATCACTGTTCTTGCTTCAGTTATAAAAGTAACCAGACCAAGTTTAGTGCAACATACTAAGATTATATTTGGGGAAAAGTGGGGTCGCTCTAGACAAAAAAAAAAAAAAAAAATGCTGTTTGTACCTTTGTGAGGGTTCCCAGTTGGCTCAGAGTTAAATAATCCTCCTGCCAATGCAGGAGACACGGGTTCTATTCCTGGGTCAGAATAATCCCCTGGGGGAGGAAATGACAACCCACTCCAGTATTCTTGCCTGGAGAATCTCATGGACAGAGGAGCCTGTGGATTACAGTCCATGGGGCCACAAAGAATCGGACAGGACTGAGCACACACCTTTCCGCATAGTAGATTCCAGTCATCTGTTATATATCTATCACCTAAACAGGATACTGAATTCTAGTCTCTGAAATATCTATTACTTTCCAGATCAACATTTCCAAATTTCTCCTGCCTCCTGATTCTTAATCATTAAGAATAAACACTACCCTTGAATCTCCATGATGGCTCAGATAGTAAAGAAGCTGCATGGAAAGGCAGGAAACCCAGATTTGATCCCTGGAGAAGGAAGATCCCCTGAAGAAGGAAACGGCAACCCACTCCAGTATTCCTGCCTAGGGAATCCCTTGGACAGAGGAGCCTGGTGGGTTACAGTCCATGGTATCACAAAGAATTGGACATGCCTGAGAGACTAACACTGCCCTTGAATCTTCCTGGATGAGAACATACACAGCCTCCTCTCTCTCTCTGGATGGTGGCCAAACTTCAGGGATTGGAACCTTGGATAAATATCTCATAACTGAAGAAGGCTCCATCTGACAACTGACCCTGTACCAATGCTGGAGTCCTTCAAATCAAAGCAACCAAGAAGAGAAGTAGCTAACATCAAAGTAGGCTGCTTCCTCCCAAGACACCAGATCAAGACTTCAAACATGAAGCCATTTCTCAATGGCCTGAAATGATAATTATCATATCTCTGAGGGCATTGTTAATGGGATTAATCCCTGGAGTTTAGAACAACTTTCTCTTTCAGGCTAGGAGAAAACCTTACTGACCCCTGGCTTGAATAGGCAAATGTAACAATCTCTGCAAATGAATTAATTAACAGTGTCACTATGGTAGAAATGGTTTGGGTACCCAAAGTATTCATCTTTTTCTGTGGTAATTATCATTCTCATTAATATCCAGATAGCCAGTGTATAGCCTGGAGGTATCTCAGGTATCTAACTGTGCCTCTGATTTTCCTATAAGTGAACAAAGACACCTCCTTGGTTGACTCCTCTAGATTTACATCATTGAGCTAGAAAGATATTCATGACTCAGGGTTTTCTCACTTTGGTAAGGCTGTACTTCACTGGTTAGGAGTAAATGTAAATGAGAATATGATCAGAAATCTTTCCTTAACTCTTGAAGACATTGATGAAACTGCTAAGATGATAGGTCCCCCTTGCCCAATCAATAAAATTTCTAGATGGTCTGGCCATTGTTGTCTTTGATTATCTATTAACTGAGCAGGGAGGTGTCTGTGTTGTAACCAATATCACTTGATATACCTGTATTAACACTTTTGGGAAAGCTGAAGCTCAGTTACATAAGATCACAGTTACACAAGCCACTTGGCTTAAAAGGGTGACTCCTTCACTGGAATCTTTGGTATGTTTTGTGATTGGTTCGTGTATTCGGGACTCTGGCTTTGAAGAGCACTGCAAAAATGGAGAACTATCCTGCTTATACTAACCACTGTAATCTCCCTGGTGCACTACATTGGCCCAAGAGTTTTAAACTCTTTTCCATCTGCAAGTAATCTCTGTAAGACTGGCACATCAAAGGAAACAGAGAACTACTGACTTAATAACTGTAAACCTGAAGTCATAACCTGTGAATATTACAGTGCTAAAGCAAAAAAAGTCTTGACCTGAGAATACTACGCAAAAGATCAACAAAAGCTATGAGAACTACAGAGCAGCAGGTGAGGGTGGCGCTAAGGCTTTAAATTTTGATTGCATTTCTCAGTTGAGCTGAGAGTCATGAACAAAA
>SJYV01042497.1:136542-187342 GCA_006410875.1 Neotragus pygmaeus
GGGCGCGGGGGAGTGCTGTTGAAAAGAAACGAGAGGCACAAAGTGGAGTTACTTGTACTAAGCCTATCACCAAACCAAGACTTCTTACCAAACCTAATCGCAGTTTCATTCTTTCCCAGTAATATCATCTCAGTTGATCGGTCTGAAATTTCCTGGTGAGCACTAATGAGGTAATCTACCTAACAGACACTTTTCTTCCCTAAAAAGAAGGAGCATGCATAATCAATCACTTCAGTCACGTCCAACTCTTTGTGACTCTATGGTTTGTAGCCCACCAGGCTTCTCTGTCTTTGGGATTCTCCAGGCATGGGTTGCCATGCCTTCCTCTAGGGGATCTTCCTGACCCAGGAACTGAACCTGCATCTCCTGTGTCTCCTGCATTGCAGGCAGATTCTTTACCACTGAGCCACTGGGGAAGCAAAAAGAAGGTGACCCTGTCTGCCTGAAACAATCTTTTTTGTTCATGATTTTCTTGTTCCAACCGCTCTCTGCCTTTAAAAACCTTGTCTTTTTTGTAGCTCTTTGGTGCTCATTTGTATTTGCTAGATGTGGTGCTGCCTGATTCATGAATCATTTAGATCTCCACATGCACTCAGTAGAATTCTGTCTTTTAACAATACTTGATTCAGATGATGTTAGCAAAATTAAGATGAGTGGGGTGACAGGAATGGAAATGAGGACTTGGCTGGGTCACTGAAGTCCTAAATATGTGTCTTGTTAAATGAGAAAATAAGTGGAAAAGTCAGCTGTATTTTGGTGGATGCAGTAATTTAAATTGCAGTGATAAATTTCATGGCATGGAATTTTAGGGGAGTCAGAGAAAACACTTCCTGCATTAGCGTAGGAAAGAGGTAAAGACAATGGGTTTGAAAATGGCAACTGATTAGCCCAATACTAAGATATAACTCCAGTAGAAAGTTCTTCGGGTTTCTTTGTTTTCAAACTTAACTCAGTAATCTATCAGGAGCAATAATAACAACAGTAATAATTGTAATCATCTCTGTGACTGAATTAGACACATACAGCTCAGATAGAAAGATTACTCATCTACTCCTTGTACTATCCCATCTTCTCTTGTCTTGAAGGCATTTCAAAATAAAATAAATTAAATGAAAAGAAATGAGCTTTCTTGTCAGCTCACTCTCAAATATGCGACTCATTTTAATTTACACATGATAACTGAAACAGCCTAGTGAGCCATGTGAAGGAAAAAAAAAAATCAGAAAAGCACATATTTCCCTAGACAACTGCCAATACAACATTTCTTTTTGGAAGAGATGTAGATAATTCTCTGTGGTGAAAATAATTTTTTCTTGGGCCAATAAGTCAGAAAATAGCAAATGGAAATGGGAAACACTGACTTAAATAGTTCCTGGAAAACAAAGCTTTTGACTTTACTATTAACAAAACTACAAATAGAATAGATTAGAGTAGCTTTTGAACTTTGCTATTGTCTCCCCCACCTTTGGCACCTTTTAGTTCATAAAGTAAAACTCCAGTTAAAAATTAAATTGCAATAATACGACGAAAGAAAATGCTATAATTACTATTTTAAATAAGAATGATTCAAAAAAGGTATAAGTAACCTTATCATTATTGAATATTTTTAAATCTATAGCAGCATCATACAGAATACCTGCTCACTTTAGATAATACAAACGCTATTTATCTCTTTATTTTCTCCCAGTCTGCAGTCTTCCTTTTGCCCCAAAAAAAATTTAATTCAGCAGTCTCAAGTTATGCAACTTTTCTAGTCAACACTGGTAAATTCATTGAAGTGAAAAAGAAGACAAGGTCAAATAAAACATTTCTATAGATGCGTGTATGTCCATAAGCATGTGCATGCATAAAACTGAATTTGTGTGTATGAGAATAAACTAAAGAATGGAAATACATGTGTGTGTGTGTGTGTGTGAAAGATTTTAAAATGTTCATAATGTGAAAATAATAATAATCATTATTTTCTTTTTTAATGACTACCATAGTTTTGTCTCTGAGTAGAAAACTTATGTTTTAAAACCAGTGCTGTAGTGAAGTTAAATTACTTGGGTCTAACAGATAGATAAGGGCTTCCGTTGTGGCTCAGTTGCTAAAGAATCTGCCTGCAATGCAGGAGACATGGGTTTAATCCCTAGGTTGGGAAGATCCCCTGGAGGATGGAAAGGTTACCCACTCAAGTATTCTGGCCTAGAGAATCCCATGAACTGTATAGTCTAAGGGGTTTCAAAGAGTTGGACACAGCTGAGCAACTTTATTTATTTATTTATTTATTTTGCAAAGAGATAGATTCATTCAGTGAATGTTTATTGAGCTCTTATGGCAGCCAGATACTTCAAAGGATAGCACATGCAGTTTTTAATGATGGGAAAACTGCTGTTTGATTACTGTGATTCTTTTTGGCCATTGCTGGTAACCAGGAGTTTGTCACCCTCAAATATGTCTCTTTGGCATAAGGATTATTTTAGGCTGATTATTTTTAAGAAACAACAGATATAAGAAAAGCTCTAAAAGCTTAGAAGAGGTTACCCTTTTGTAAGATACATTTACATTTTAAACAACACAAGAGAAGACTCTACACATGGACATCACCAGACAGTCAATACCGAAATCAGACTGATTATATTCACTGTAGCCAAAGATCTCTTCAAGAAAATCAGAGATACCAAGAGAACATTTCAGGAAAAGATGGACTCAATAAAGGACAGAAATGGTCTGGACCTAACAGAAGCAGAAGATATTAAGAAGAGGTGACAAGAATACACTGAAGAACTATACAAAAAAAGATCTTCATGACCCAGATAATCACAACGGTGTGATCACTCACCTAGAGCCAGAAATCCTGGANCCTTTACTATCCTTAATGTTCTCTTAATTTGATTCATCTTAACTTAGTAAAGTTGAATGTTAAAATGAGAATATAAAGTAAAATATTTTATGTGCTGAACGTTCTTTATGAAAAATCCTACCTACATACGTACCATTCTGTTTGTAACAAGCAGATTTATTTTAAAAGAGATAAGAAAATGCACCATACAGTATAGAAATCCATGAAGATTTTCTTTAAATAAATGCGTATTTGACCCATGAAGTAGATTTTTGTGTCTGATTTTAATTTTTGCTAAGGAATTTTTGAGCCCAGAACTCACCACCATACCCAAGATTACACAGGAAGAAGACAGCTAGAAGATCTCTAAAAATATTTGTTTCTGGTACATAATGAAAGTCAATATCTCTATGGTACAACAGAACAGAGTTAAAATTACGAATACAGTATGTTTGGTAATCATTGGTATTTCTTACTAGATCTTGCAAAAATATTGTAAGTCCTTTGTCAAGAAACTCAAAATAGTCTCTTTAAGCATGCATCACTACAGCAATTATGCACAGTATCAGCTTTTACTTTTGCAGTTCCCCAGAAAGATGGTGATGTTTCAATTTCAGTAATAGCTGAACTCTTTTTTTAATTTTTTGGTACCTGAGGGAAAGGGAAAAGATGAACTAAATAAAAGGAACATCTCTCCTATCTCCCATTGTTGTGGTTTTGTATGCACGTTAGAGCCAAATGGGAACTTCTAAGAAACACTCAAGCATGGATGCACTTCCAGACTCTGCTGTATCAGTGGAGCCTGGGAAAGCATGTTGGTAATGACTTTCCAGGAAATTCTAGGAGCACAGATCCATCTCTTGTACCCTGCAGGTGTTACATCTATAATTATGTTCATTAAATGGAAACAAATTAGATTGAAATATTTGGATGTTAGGAAGTATACATGTACTTGCTACCAATAAGCATAACTGATTAGGTTATTGAAAGAAGAAAATTTTATTTTAAATAAGAAAAAAAATTTCAAGTTCAATAAAAAACAAAAACAAACCATTTTAGCACCTATATTTTCTTACTTACCACTGTAATTTGCAATCAAAGTACATTCAAGGCAGCTCTTTATTGTAAACAAACAGGTTTTTAATTCTCATTAACTTTCCTTCTTTTTTCTCCCTAAAATGTTGATTTAGAAATTATTACACTCTTTAGATAGTCTCCACATAGCATTGAAGACTGTGATTTACTGTAACTTTCTAAGGGTCTATTAAGAATTATGGGAACACATGTCAATTAAATCCATATAGCTGGGCCCGTACTGAGTGGATCATTTCATCTTGCTGTAAGCAATGGTTTTGTAAGTCAAGATAGTTCAGGAACTTGGAATCA
The DNA here is from genome assembly GCA_006410875.1 of Neotragus pygmaeus. Taxonomy (NCBI): domain Eukaryota; kingdom Metazoa; phylum Chordata; class Mammalia; order Artiodactyla; family Bovidae; genus Neotragus; species Neotragus pygmaeus. Next base: position 140,753 of record SJYV01042497.1, read on the forward strand.
GACACACATGATAAACAAAATTTGGATTCTTCCTTGAGCAACTACCTTGTCACACACAAAGCCATTTGCCTCACTAGGGTTTAGTTCTGTAATTTAGTAAATTGACGTAGTAACCTCTCAGAGATGCTGTTCATATTGACCTCTTAAGACGGTAAGTTTTCTTGACCATGAAAACTGATATATTAATGCAATATAGTCAAACTGTCAGTATATCTTTTTTTCTCTGAGAAATGAACCCCATTATGGATCTTTGCCAGAAGTTTAAAAAAGATAGCTTAACTTAAATTATCAGTAAGGACAATTAAGGATCTACCACGCAAGGCAATATGGTATATATATAAGTATATTCTCAAGTGATATAGTATTAACTCTACAGCCTCACTAGTTTATACTATAATTAAAGAGACAAGAACATATAGGCAGCAAACATTCCACAAAGGTGAAATGTGCTCTATGCAATGAGTAGAATTCAATAGAAGACACATTATTTTTCTATTGCCATTTTGTGTAATTACCACAAACCTAGCAACTTGCTAAGTCACTTCAGTCGTGTCCAACTCTGTACGACCCCATAGATGGCAGCCCACCAGACTCCCCCGACCCTGGGATTCTCCAGGCAAGAACACCGGAGTGGGTTGCCATTTCCTTCTCCAGTGCGTGAAAGTGAAAGTGAAGTCGTTCAGTCGTGTCTGACTCTTAGCGACCCCATGGACTGCAGCCCACCAGGCTCCTCCATCCATAGGGTTTTCTAGGCAAGAGTACTGGAGTGAGGTGCCATTGCCTTCTCAGACCTAGCAGCATAAAACAATGCAAATTTATTTTCTTAGACTCATTGTGTCATATATGTCATTGTGCAAAAACCATTGTGTCAGCAGAGTCATGTTCCTTTCTGGAACTTCCAGAGGAGAGTCTGTTTTTTTTCTTTTTCCAGCTTCTAGAAGCCACCTGATTTTCTTGGCTCACAGCCACCATCTTCCATCAACAAAAGCCAACAACATCAGACTGAATCCTTATCATACTGCCAAACAGCTCTGTCTTTGTTTTCTGCCTCCTTCTTCTACTTCTAAAGAAGTAGTAGAAACCTTGTGATTACATTGGACCTACTTGGAAAAATCAGAATAACCTCCCCTCTCAGTGTCAGCTGATTACAAACCTTTACTCCATCAGTAAACATGATTCCCCTTTGCCATATAAGTTCACATATTCATAGTTTCCAGTAATTAGACTATAGGCATCTTCGGCAGTAGAGGGGAGACTGGAGGAAGGACCTGGGGACATTATTCCGCCCACCACGAAAGGTATGTAAGAAGGAGATTTGGGCTGGAGAGAAAGACGCATCTGAGAAAGTATTTTACAATCAAATTGTAGAGGCTCTAAGGAGGCTTTTAGAATTTATGTAGAAGATCATTAGACCTGTTTGGCTGAAGAGAAAAATGATCCAAAAAGGCAGAATAAGAAGGTGAAGGAAAAAGGACTGTGCAAAGGAAATGGGAAGAAAAGTGAACCAGATGCAAGAGACCAGAGATGGGCTCTGGCTGTGTCTCAGGTGCCTGATGGTAAAGACTTGGGCCAGCACAAGGGAAGCAAGAATCACTGATATAGTCTGGCAGCTAGGATGTGAGAGTAAACACACATGCCTCTGGCGGTGCAAACCTGGGCTCCTGTCTTGGATATTCTGAGTCATTTTACATTTTAATCATGTCGCCAAGTAATTTATTTGCACATTAAAGGTTGCTAGCCCTTGTCTAGGGCTAGCAACTAAAACTGAAAATCTCTCTGGACCAAAGAAACTCATATTTGAAATTGGTTAAGTTCAGTGTGGCTTTTGGGATTTTTAAGGGAGAAAATTGAGCAACAGTCACCTAGAACAAGCATTAGGCAGTATTTTAATGAGACAAGTTAGTAATTATACATCTTTAAAAGAGATAAGAATATTTTAAAAATCTTACAAAAGTACTAAATTTTGCATTATGATTAGTGAAATAAGTCAGATAAAGATAAAATCTATGTTATTACTGATATGCAGAATCTAAAAAATAAGTGAATGAATATAACAAACAGAAACAGGTTCATGGATAGAACAAACTAATGAATACAGGGAAATGAGGGACAACATAGTGGAAGGAATTGAGAGATGCAAAGTATTATGTATAAAATAAGCTGCAATGATATATTGTACAGCAATGTAAATATAGGCCAATATTTTATAATAACTGTAACTGAAGTGTAATCTATAAATATATTGAATCACTAAACCAGGAACTGATGTAATATTATAAATAAGTTATATGTCAATTTAAAAAAACTTAAAAAAAAATTCATTTGCTTAACAAGTATTTATTATCTAACTTGTGCTAGTCACTGTTTGAGGCGTTTGAAATACATCCAAAAATAAAACAATCAAAAACAAAATACTAAATGTTAGTCTAATCAAAGAATTTAACTTCTAACTTTTGATAATACTAACATCTCCATATAATATAAACCTCAATCATAGCTTTTATTTGAATGAATGATCATATATACTAGTATATAACATGATTATGTAAATTTAGAATATATACAATTTAGTCATTAAAAAAGCAAAGATGTTGGCCTAGTTCATAACAGGTTCATCATTGGCTTCTATATTAGAAAGGTCTTATGAATTGGTTTGTCAGATCTGAGGTATAAGTTCTTTCTTTTATAGAAAATTAAATTCTCATTTATGAATGTCCTACCACAAGACTCATCTTTATCATTCATTTACTAGATATTACTGAGAATGATCTATTTTCAATATACAATTTCAATATACATTCAGCTGTAGATTGCCTTTATATTTAAAATATATAGTTCTATAGTAGTTATCAATTTAATACATATACAAAATTATACAATAATTGTTTAAAATACTAATTCCCCACTAGCAACCCAAGATAAATACAGTTCCACTGGGAATTAAGCACACTCTAAGCAGATTTTATTGTGTACCAACATAATAAACAGTAGTAAAATAAGAATTATTTTTATGATATGATAAGCATGCCTTGTTTCAAAAAATTCTGGGCATTCTTGTATTTTGTAAGAGACATTAGAGATACTTTCTTGACTGGAAGATTTTGCTGGAGTTTTATTGTACTCTGCCCCAAAAGATTGTTGTGGAGAAATGCCTTGGTTTTATCAGAAAGTTATATAGCTAAACTAAGCACCATGAGGTTTGTGTGCACATAATTAAAGATAAAGATGCTGGTGATAGAGAGTATACAATCACTCTCTAGAGTAATAAAGTAATATCCTCTCTAGAGGATAAAGAGGGGATTAGAGTTAGACAAGAGACCCTTCCCCCAACCTTGTCCTCAGATTCCTTGAATCTTCTCTTATATTTAACATGAACTTAACAGTGAACATCTGTCAATTCATCAATCATTTTGAGACAGCAGAGCACAGGACTGTTAACAAACTTGTTGGAGCATCTCAAAAGAAACGTGCTATTGAAAACACATTAAGAAGGAATACGCCCAGATAATGACAGAAGAGAAGGAGGTATACACATGTTCAACAGAGTCTAAGCCACTAAACATTTCAACACCACCTTCAGCGTTCAAGAGAAGCCTTATAGGGTCCTTACACGTACACAGTCCGAGCTGTTTATTTTTTAGGAAGTGCTGACTCCAAGGCTCTCACTTAGAGAATTCTGGTTTGACATAATCAGTTCTGGTTGATGTGTCCTTAGACACCATGTCATGAGCCAGCCGTACGCAATGCTATCTATTCCAGCTGATTGGTCTTTGCCAACCTTTGTAGCAAGCCAGAAAGCCTGATTACGACCAGCATTCAGTGCACTGATTAGGCTCTTAGAGCCAGGCTTCAGGCTACCGCTTTTCTCAGCCCTGGGAAAGAAAACATTTGGCCAATGCAGTTAAAATCCGTGAATCTATCTCTATAGACGTAGCCTGGTTGGGGACATCTATCATGAAACTATTACTAGTGAAAAATTAAAGAAATCGTATGCTTGTTATACTTAGAGTTTGCAGAGGACCTTATATAATATGTAACATAAAACAAAAATGAAAGGCTAATTAAGTGTTCTCATAGTTTAAGCTTAACTTATTCTGTGCCCTTCATTTCCCCTAATTTTTTCCCTAGTTTCTGTTAACTATTTTTCTATTAAATTTAAAACTGCTCTGTTCAAGTTCTAGTTTGGGGCCATTCTTTTTGCTGTCACTGTTAGGAAATCTGGCACACTAGTGTTGACTGTAAATTATGCAAGTTTCTACAATGTGACCAGTTTAACTGATAAAAGTCAAATAACTAAAACAGTGCATATTATAAACTTTATAACTACATTTCATCATGAATCATTTAGAATGAATGGATGTACTTAATATCTGCCTCAAAAATATCACAAAAATGTAAACTTGTTAACAGATATATTGAGTGTCTTTGTATAAAAACCCATGTAACACAGAAAAGGGATAATGAAAACAAATGTAATCACAGCACCTCCCCTACAGGGATGTACATGATATCATAGTGATTTCTGATCTGACACTTCTTAGACTCCCATCCCCTTTTTCTCTCCTTCAAAAAGATCTAATGGTTATAGAAAATAAAACTTTAGTAGGAATCATATATGTACGTGTTTGAAGTCTCCATAGGTTAATTAAAATGTCAAGAGAAGCAACCTTGATACTAGGTGCTTTATATATATAACACAGTTAACCCCCACAGTCACATTATGTGGATACCACTTTTTTCCCCCATCTATAACAGATGAGGAAGAGAGGACAGAAAGGTTAAATAAGCTGTTCATGGTTACATGGCTAGTAAGTTGCAGAGCCAGGATAGAAAACCAGTCTTCAACTTTCATATTCTGCACAGGGGTGCTATGCCATCTCTTGAATTTTTTGTCCTTGACTCTATTCATGATTATCAGGATCTTCAGGGCTTCCCGATGGCTCAGTGGTAAAGAGTCCACCTGCCAATGCAGGAGACACAGGTTTGATCCCTGACCTGGGAAGGTCCCACATACCATGAAACAGTTAAGCTATAGCAACACCACGGCTGAGCCTGTGCTCTAGAGCCTAGAAACTGCAACTGCTGAGCCCATCTACCAAAAGTGCTGAAGCCCACACCGCCACGAGAAGCCCGTGCTCCACAGCTGGAGAGTGGCCCCCATTCACTGCAACTAGAGAAAAGCCCATGGAGCAAAGACCCAGCAAAGACAAACATTAAAATAAATCAATAAAATAAAAGAATCTTCAGTTGAGTCTTAGTTAGGGAGAAAAAAGTGAGACCTAAGTTCTTACAGGGTGTGAATGAATTCTCTACATGGACATTATTACTATATTATTTTTTTCCCAAATTTCAAACTTCATGAACTGAGGGACAAGCAACAAAAGATTCTTGTTGTTAAAAAAAAAAGTTGTAAATATTGATTACTGTGAAGGTGATTGGCTCACTTATTTTGGAGAAGTTATTATATCATTTGACTATGTGTATCCACTTTGGAAGTAAAAAAATATTGTATTAGGAGGAAAAATAGAGATTGTAGTTCTTTTTATCTCAGAAAGAAGAGACAGAATAGAAATGCCATTTCAGAGACCTTTGAAGAATCACCCTGAGAATAGTCCCTCTAATCACACAATTCCCAAGAGCTCGTGAAATGCTGGCACTGAGAGATGGAAGTTGCAGCTTTATTCTAAATACCAATCTGACATGAGAAAGTACCAGAATATTTGATTCTTCTCTCTCCATTTTCTCAAGCTCTTCCTTTAATTATTCCCCAAAGGATATTTAACTCAAGCTCAGAGATCCAAATAGCTGTCTTATCCTGTCTGAAAATTGACTTTCACAAGTAAAGTCATCAGTTTCGAGTTTAAAACACCAAAATTCTAGGTCTAAATTATGAGAGGGGCTGACTCCACTTAAGTCTCTAATTTTCTTTAAAGTACTTCGTTCGGTAATTTAACATTCAGCTTTCTTGACTCTCCTTTCATGCAGAGTCATGCAGGCATAATTTTATTATCCCATATCCCATAAAATTCCTGCCTACCCCTCTTGCCTTCTGTTGTCGCCCTTCAGATTTGCACAATGTCATTTCTTTATACAGATTCATTTGCACACGGAATTTCATTACAACCTCTAGAATAAGAAAACAGCCTTAACTCATGTATATGCTCAGACCTTTTATACTTTCAAGCATTATCCAGATGATATCAGTTCCATAACAATCTCCAGTTTGAAATATGTAAGCAATATCTTCACACATGCACAAATTACAAAACATCCTTGCTGAACAAATATTCAATTATATTTAAAATGGACACACTTCTTTATATATGAATTAAATGTGCTTCCCTTGGATATATACAAATAATGTATACAAAAGAGAGGGTTATAAACAAAAATATCGTACACACAAAAATGTATGATGCCTATTTATTTAAACAGAAAGATAGGAAGAAGAGAGAGAGGGAAAAGAGGTTAAAAGGAGAGAGGAAGAAGGAAAGAAAGAAGGTTATCTATGTCAAAAATATCACTTGCAATGACTAGATGCATGTCTCATTAATAGAATGTCCCCACCATATGAGATACATATTATACAGCTGTCGGAATAAAGTACAGGGTGCAAATGTGGTTAGAATTTAACTTGCTTATGGATGCTTGATTAAGTATTTAATCAATTATATTCTTACTTCTCATCTAAGATATGATGAGAAATATTTACTTTTCCTGTTTCATCTGAACTTACTATGAACTGAAGTGAAGTCACTCAGTCGTGTTCAACTCTTTGCGGCCCATGGACAGTAGCCTACCAGGCTCCTCTGTCCATGGAATTTTCCAGGCAAGAATACTGGAGTGGGTTGCCATTTCCTTCTCCAGAGGATCTTCCCAACCCAGGGCTCGAACCCGGGTCTTCCCCAGTGTAGGCAGATGCTTTACCATCTGAGCCATGAACTTACTATAGGTTTACAATATTCGTGACTTCTAAGGGAAGATACGAAACAATACCTCATCCTCACACGTATGCCATCAAAATATAATAATAATTCAAGATATTTACATAAATTTGGTTCATGTCATGCTGGAATTATACCTGACTCTTTAAAAACTGCCAAATCTTTATATCTGATTATTTTTTTAATTTAAATTTATTATCTCTGATGATTTTTTTTCTTTCATCCTTAAATCTATTCAGGTTGTAAAGCATCTGGGAAAATGGAAGTAATAAGTGACATGACCTAGTTTGACAGATTCTTACTTAAGGTTCAGCTTCTGTTCCCTATGCTATAAGGCAAGGATCAGCTGATAAAAGATCTTTATTTATGCATATATTCACACACACCTTATATATTTAACCATATTGATATCTAATATATACATAAACATATCCATACACTTATAATGTTCAAAATGGTGATTAATGGGCTATTAAGTGGTTGAAATAAAGTATCTTAATACCTTATCAAGACATATTAAATGAAATAGTACTAAATTAACCCACATATTATGAGAACAAACAGTTTAACTTTTATTGAAAATGTAACAAAATACATTTTAAGTAGATACTCATATAAATAGACTTGTTAGTATTATTGAACTAAAGGGCACTTTACTTTGGGCAAAAACTTTTCAGAACAGCTGAAGAATAAATCATATTAATTACTTCTTATCCACTCAAATTTTCCTGTTGAATGTGATAAAAACAGTCTCAGAAATTCTAATCTCAAAAGTTTCTCCTACCCTCTTTAATATGATATTCATTTGGTTGTTTGCCTTGGTAATGATGTTAACCTTTTGAACATCAGGCCTCCCTGTCGATCACCAACTCCTGGAATTTACTCAAACTCATGTCCATTGAGTCAGTGATTCTATCTAAATATCTCATCCTCTGTTGCCCCCTTCTCTTCATGTCCTCAGTCTTTCCCAGCATCAGGGTCTTTTCAAATGAGTCAGTTCTTGGCATCGCGTGGCCAAAATATTGGGTTTTCAGCTTCAGCATCAGCCCTTTCAATGAATATTCAGGAATGACTTCCTTTAGGATGGACTGGTTGGATCTCCTTGCAGTCCAAGGAATTCTCAAGAATCTTCTCCAACACAACAGTGCAAAAGCATCAATTATTTGGTGCTCAGCTTTTTTCTTTTTTAATTTTTCTTTTTTAATTTTTTTAAATTAATTAATTTATTTTTTTTTAATTTAACTTTACAATACTCTATTGGATTTGCCATACATCGACATGAATCCACCACAGGTGTACACGAGCTCCCAATCCTGAATCCTCCTCCCACCTCCCACCCCACATTGNCATAAGTTGCTTGTATATTTTTGAGATTAGTTGTTTGTCAGTTGCCTATTTGCTATTGTTTTCTTCCATTCAGAAGGCTGTCTTTTCACCTTACTTATTAGTTTCCTTTGTTGTGCAGAAGCTTTTAATTTTCATTAGATCCCATTTGTTTATTTTTGCTTTTATTTCCAGTATTCTGGGAGATGGATCATAGAGGATCCTACTGTGATTTATGTCGGAGAGTGTTTTGCCTATGTTCTCCTCTAGGAGTTTTATAGCTTCTGGTCTTACATTTAGATCTTTAATCCATTTTGAGTTTATTTTTGTGTGTGGTGTTAGAAAGTGATCTGTAAAATATATTCTAAACAAAATAAACAATAAGTAGATATTCAAAATTTAAAGAGGAAAAAGGCAGTTGATAAATCTGGTTCTTAAAAAACATTCTATTTTTTCCTCATTCAAATAAACTCATAAGTAAATAAAAGAATGAAAGAAATGATAGTTTTACTTTCAAAAGTTAATATGAGCAATGCATTGGAGATTGAATCCTTTCCATCAATTTAGAGTTATGAGGAACATTTTTAATACCAAATTTAAGTTAGATGCATATTTTTTTTTTTTAATTTGAGAACAGGAAAGGAAAAAAGTTGAAAATCAGTTGTACAGCAAGCACTAAATTCTAGTAAAATTTTACACACTTTCTTATTAATACATGTAATTTTTAAATTTTAATTATAATGAATCAAAAACATTGCATTTAAAGTAAAATAAAGTAAAAAAAATAAATTAAATAAATAAATAATAAAATCATTCCAAATATATGATGAAGTGTCTTGTTGCCATATGGGTGAGATGCTACTGCATTATCTCTTCAGAACTGGAAACGTGGGCTCAGCTGAAGCTGCCTACAGTTAGATTCCTTCCTTTTCCCTGTATGCATGTTACATAAATGTCTGGGTAGAAATGGCAATGGTGAGTTTGTTAGTATAGTTTGTTGTTCTCTCACTCAGCTAGGATAATCATTGAGAAGAAAAATCCAGAATTTGGTACAGGTTTTTCCAATTACAGTTGGAGAAATTTTCCATGGATTCATCTTGTATACCTTATGGCACACTGAAAGGAGCTTTCTTCTATTGGTTGTAAGGATTAAATTATTTAATGTATGTACATCACATCTCATGACTGAAGCCATGAAATTAAAAGACCCTTGCTCCTTGGAAGAAAAGCTACCACAAACCCAGACAGCATATTAAAAAGCAGAGATTCACTTACCTGACAAAGGTCCATATAATCAAAGCTATGGTTTTTCTAGTAATAGAGTAGAAATGTGAGAGTTGGACTATAAAGAAGGCTGAGCACCGAAGAACTGATGCTTTCGAACTGAGGTGTTGGAGAAGACTCTGGACAGTCCCTTGGACTGCAAGGACATCAAATAAGTTAATCCTAAAGGAAATAAACCCTGAATACTCATTGGAAGAACTGATGCTGAAGGTGAAGCTCAATACTTTGGCCACCTGCTATGAAGAGCCGACTCATCGGAAAAGACCCTCATGCTGGGAAAGTTTGAAAGCAGGAGAAGGGGATGACAAAGGATGTGATGGTTGGATGGCATCACCAACTCAATGGGCATGAGATTGAGCAAGCTCTGGCAGATTGTGCAGGACAGGAAACCTGGAGCACTGCAGTCCACGAGGTCTCAAATTGTCAGAACTGACTTAACGACTGAATGAAACAGAACAAAACATCACATCTCAACTCCAATCTACTTTCCTCACAAAATCTCCATTTTTTCACTTGTTGCTCAAACTTTTATTACACTTTGCTGTTCAGCCAAAAGCTTTTGTGACTTCAAATCTGTTGCTGCTCTATGTTGTCTTATAATAAAATCCTACATAAGACTTTGAGCTTCAATTTCTGACTTTAATACAATTTGGTATAATTGAACACAGTGATTGCCACAATAATGCTTCATACATAACAAAGCACTCCTAAGTTTGGTGGCCTAATGTATTATCTTACTCATCTGTGGCATCTCTGGATGCTTCTGCTTCTGGCTATCGGTGTGAAGATCAACTAGGGCAATTGCACCTCATATATCCTATTCTGAACCTCAGTTTAGACAAAGTGAGGCTATCTTGAAGCTACCAGAAAATACTGTATTGAACATTTTGTTATCATGTTGGAGGTTGGAAGCTCATAAAGATTTTAGCATTTAGAAACTTATTTCTCAAGAAAATGTGGCCTTCCTACCATACATACAAAACTTTGGACACTCAAAGCAGAGCAAAACAATTTGTCTACAGCACAGAATACATCAGTTTCAATAGCAGAAGTCACCAGGACAACTTGGATCTAGAGACTTTTTAATAATGAAATATATTATTTTAATAGCTCATAAAATATACCTCTTTATGCAGATTACTTAATAACTGCATCTTAGTGTGTATATAGGATTAGTTAACTATTTAAATGTGCGTTTCCATAGCCTAGTAGTTATCACATTCACTTATATGTGACAAGTTCTCATTTCGAAACTAGGCAGAGACAGAATGGACATAAATTTGAGTCAGCTCTGGGAGGTGGTGGAGGGCAGAGGAGACTGGCGTGCTGCAGTCTATGAGATCTCAACGAGTCAGATAAAACTTGGTGGCTGAACAACAACAACAATTTAAATAATATGAAATTAAATGTATTAATTAAAAGAAAACAAGTAGGGTACGGTTACAGAGGAAGATGAGGACATGAGCATAGAGCATTCTTGAAGCAAGGGAAGTGCCCATGTTGAAGGCAGGTGTGATTGACAATGATGCTGTCTTAGAGAAGTCAAGGAAATGAGATAGTGGCCTTTGGTGGCCACGAGAAGCCTAATTCCAGATAAATTTATTTGATGAAGAATGATGTTTTATATGGCAAACAAAAAAGATATTTTCATTTTATTTCCTCTTAACTAGATTAGGTGTCATTATAATTTACTCTTTAATATCTGTAGGGCTGATATAATGAAAAACTTAATTGGGCAATAAAATTTGTAGCTTAAACCCCCTCTTCTCAAATGAACAGATTCTACATCTTTTGTATAAAATAAAATGAAAATAAAGCATCTAAAATGTTATTTTTTGAAAAAATCTCACTTTGTGTTTGAGATGTACATGCATGCATCCTAAGTTTCTTCAGTCGTGTCTAACTCTGTGACCCTATGGACTGTAGCCCACCAGGCTTCTCTGTCATGGGATTCCCCAGGCAAGAATACTGGAGTGGGTTGCCATGCTCTCCTCCAGGGGATCTTCCTGTCCAGGGACCAAACCCATGTTTCTGACTTTCCCTGGATTGGCAGGTGATTTCTTTACCACTAGTGTTACCTGACAAGCCTGGTGTTTGAGACAGCATACAGTAAATAATTGGAGAATGGTGCACTTTGGTTAAATGTGTAGTCTGCTAAATCAAACTAACTACTGATTTTTAAAAACTATATGTAGATAAAGTGCAATTGGGATATTTTTCAATCTAAGCTAGAAATTAGATGATGACTTTTTTTTAAATCATGGTCAGGGCATGGGGATATGGGAGACATGCAGACTGAAACTCTGTATCATGGACCTATTATATACCAATAGGGTAAGCTTTGAAGGCTCATAGACTTGGATTCAATTTTATCCCCATTATTTACTATTTATTTAAAGTTGCATAACGTTCTCTGAATTACAGTTTTACAAACCCTATGATGGGAATAACTACAAATTCTTAACAGGTCTGTTGAGAGATTAAACTAAATATTATAACACATAGCAATTAGGCCTTATCTGTAATTAAACTGCATCATAACATTAGATTATTGTACAAATTGGTATCTAGATGAAAGAACTTAACACAAATATCTAGCATGTCATAGGTACTCAAAAATGTATTCATTTATTCAATATGTAAGAAAGATACTGTGGAGAAGGAAATGGCAACCCACTCCAGTATTCTTGCCTAGAGAATCCTGTGGACAGAGAAACATGCTGGGCAGCTGTCCATGAAGTCACACAGAGTCTGACACGACTGAAGCGACCTAACATGCATACATGCATTGGAGAAGGAAATGGCAACCCACTCCAGTGTTCTTGCCTGGGGAATCCCAGGGACAGAGGAGCCTGGTGGGCTGACGTCGATGGGGTCGCACAGAGTCAGACACGACTGAAGTGACTTAGCAGCAATAGCAGCAGAGATACTGACTCTCCACTAAATTCATATATTTTAGGTACTAGAATTTCCAAGAGGATAAGATACAATCTTCTTCCTTCAGTTCAGTTATGCAAATTTTACAGTCACCACTGTTCAGAAAAATACAATTTGTGCATTTACTAAACCAAAAAAGCAAGGATATAGATCACTTTGACAAACACAAATATATTAACAGAGACAATGGGATATATTTGAATTTGCAACCATCTTGTCATTATTTTTATACTTCTCAAATTCATTCACCACATCAATTTCAAAATAATATATTTAAAATACAAATATAACCAACTCACGATATTCCTGTTTAAAACATTTTAACAGTCCCCATATCACCTTCTGAATGAATTACATTCTGCTTCACACGTGTACACACTCTTTACTATTTTATTGTTTTCTCAAATTCTTTTATTTTTCTCCCTATATTCCCTGCATCAGGTTTTTTGATCTAGTTATAGCTCACTTCTTGCTTTTCCCTAGATATATGGCTGTTTTTTTTCACTCATGGCTTTGTTAAACTATACCCTTTATCTGAACTATCTGTTTGCCCCAATTTCTGTGTCCCTTTCACTCAGCTAATTCTTACTCATTTTTTAAAACTTAGCCCAGATATTTTCTTCTCTGAGATACTTCAATCACCTACAGTCATACTTTCTCCTCTCCTAACTCTCTATAGAATGTAAACACCTTAAGGTGGCTGTGATTATTTTCCTTCAAGTCCCCAGTCTAATTCTGCATAGGAAAGGAGCTCAACAAATTAAGATTGAATTAATATATACATAAAGCAAATGAAGCCCAGAGAGTTTATGAAATCAGCTTAAAGATGCATAAGTAAATATTTTGGGGGAAGCAAATTCCAGTGCATTACTTTGTCTGTAGAGGCTTCAAAATACAATAGTAATAAAATATTAAACTATTTAGTATATAATTATGATAGTTAATAGCCAATAATACTTTTTCTCATATAATTGTTTTGATACATGAAGAGAAAACTCATTAAGCGTTAAAAAGGCAGGGACTCTTAAAAGAGCTAAACTACACACACAAAAAAAAATTATCCCATCTGGATAATTTATTGACGGACATGTCTATTGGAACGTAATAGATACATAATTACCAAAGCAGTGTTTTCCTAATAGGAAAAAAATTTCATAACATGAGGAAAGAGAAGTAACTTGATATTTTTTTTCTTTTTTAATGCTCTTGTTTGCCATGGAAAAAAGATAGGAAAACCAAGCTGAATAGTGCAGGAAAATAAATTAAATGAATGCTGCATATTTAGAAGCCAAATGGAAAGAAAGTGGCTCTTGCCTGTGCAAAGAATAAGATTAGTAGGAAATATTAGAGACAAGATTCTCTAAGAGGGGATAAGAGTCAGCAACACAGCACTAACAGCTCTGAGCATTTTCCAGTAGCCTGGAGAACCCTTACTGGGCTGAAGCACGGGCTCTATCTGTCACGCTTCACATCTTCAAGTACAAGAACCAGTGAGTCAGACTGGCAAAAAATAGGTTAAGTTAAATAGTGATTCATAAGAGTTGAATATATTTTTATGGAAATATAGTTGATTTAGAATGTTTTGTTGCTTTCTGGTGTACAGCAGAGCAAAGTGATTCAGTTAAATCATATATATATATATAAAATATTTATGCTTATTTTATATTCTTTTCTATTATGGTTTATTACAGGCTACTAAATATAATACCTTATGTGTTGTGTGTTGTTTAACCCATTCTGTATATAACAGTTTGCACCTGTTAGTCCCACTTCCAATCCCATAATATTTGAAATTCATCATTGGAGGCACAAGTCTTGTATAACTCACTTTTATTGCACCCAAACTGGCTCCTATGGAAACCAGTGCTAAATCTGTATGCACCACCGTTTGGACTGACATCAAGAAATATATTATGGGAGAAGAAGCAGCTCTAGGCTTGGATTTCAAGAATGACATCCATTTCTACCACTTAGCAGACTTGTGACTTTATAGAGTGAAGGAAACACTCTTCAATTCCCTCATCTCATTAGAACAAAGCAATGTGAAGGTTTCAGGGAACTGTAATGGTGCTTCTTAGAACTCAGAGTTGATGCACATCATAAAATAAAAGCAATTTGCACCATAAAAAGTTTTGATGGTGTGACAGTGTGATTTTTTGTTTGTTTTATGGTTTTATTTGCAAAATATTTTTGTGTTTACTATTATTTTAAATCATATCTGCCCTCAAAATCAAAGAGAGTACAGCAAACTGCTTGGGTCAACTATAAACTATTCAGTTCAGTTCGGTTGTTCAGTTGTGTCTGACTCTTTGTGACCCCATGGACTGCAGCATGCCAGGCTTCCCTCTAATTAGAGAAATATAAAACAAATACTCAAAAAAAAAGTACAAGATACCACTCTAGACTCACTGGGATGGGTGAAATTCAAAATAGTGGACTATAACAAGTGTTGATAAAAATGATGGGAAACTGGAACCTCTATACACTGCTGTTGGGATAGTAAAAGGAAATAGCCACTTTGGAAAACAGTTGGTGATCTGCTCAAAATGTTAAATATTATTGCCCTATAGCTATGTAATTCCACTCCTAGGTATATGCCCATGTGAACTGAAAACATGTTCACACTTTTATCGGAATGTTCATGGAAGCATTATTCATGACAGCCAAATGTGAAACCAACACAGATGCCCATCAACTAATGAATGGATAAGTATAATGCATTCTTCTAAGCAATGAATTATTGTTTATTAACAAAAAGAAATATAGTATGGATTGTTCTGCCACATGACCGTGAAAGAATTATACTAAGTGAAAGAAACCAGAAACAAATCATGGAGTGAAAACGGAAGTGTTAGTGGCTCGGTTGTGTCCAACTCTTCGCGACTCCATGGACTCTAACCTGCCAGGCTCTTCTGTCCATGGAATTCTCCAGGCAAGAATACTGGAGTAGGTTGCCATTCCCTTCTCCAGGGGATATTCCCAACATATCATATAACTTCATTATATGAACTGCCCAGTATAGGCAGATGAGTAGACATAAGAAAAGTAAATTAGTGTCTTCCAAAGGAATGGAAAGTGATTGCTAGTTAATATGAGGTTTCTCTTTGGGATGATGAGGATGTTTTAAATTAGTGATGGTACTTCCCTGGTGGTCCAATGGTTAAGAAGCTGCCTTGCAATGTACGGGCTATGCTGCGCTTAGTCACTCAGATGTGTCTGACTTTCTGCTAGGCCAGGCACTGTAGCCTGCCAGGCACCTCTGTCTGTGGGAATTCTCCAGGCAAGAATACTGGAGTGGGTTACCATTTCCTACTCCAGAGGATTTTCCCAACCCAGGGATCAAACCTAGGTCTCCCACATTGCAGGCAGATTCTTTGCCATCTGAGCCACCAGGGAAGCTCAAGAATACTAGAGTGGGTAGCCTATCCCTTCTCCAGTGGATCTTCCCCACCCAGGGATCGAACCAGAGTCTCTTGCAGTGCAAGCAGATTCTTTACCAGCTGAGCTACCAGGGAAGCCCACAATGTAGGGGATGTGGGTTCAGTCCCTGGGTGAACTAAGATCCCATTTGCTGGGAAGCAACTAAGCTGTACCCTGCAACTACTGATCCCGCGTGCTCTGGAGCTGGCGTGCCAGTGTTAGAGAGTGGTGTGTCACATTGGAAGATCCCACATGACAACATAAAGATGTCACAGGACTCAATAAAGATCCACGTGCTGCAACTAAGATCTGGTACAGCCAAATAAATACATATATGTTTTTAAAAAATTGAATAAAACCACCTAATTGTACATGTTAAAGGGTGCAACTTACATATATGAATTGTTTCAATAAAATTCTTGTAATAAAAGAAAAATAATACAGATCATAGGATACTCTCCATGTAAGATGGTAAATATATGAAATTATTGTTTATGGGTAAAGATACAAATTTGTACAAAAACAAAGCATGTTATAAATACGTGCCAACTTTGGGTCTTGGCTATCCACAGAGATGAAGGGAGATGAAGGGATTACTGTGCTGTGCATAAAATGCCAATGTGTTTTATTCTCAAAACTGTACTTAGAAGAAGTGCAACCAAACACTGAGTATTTTAAAATCTGGGTAGTTGTTTATTCATTAGAGTATTCTCTATAATATTTGTATATCTGAAATATTTTATAGCAAAATATTTAACAATAGAAAGTGATTATTAATGGGGTTATGAGTTAAAAGAAATTCTTCTGTTCATTCTGTTTATTCTGATCTACTTACCAACTTAGGTTTTCAGGCTAGCAAACGCTTAGAGAGAACTTCTTGAGAAAAGAATAGCTTAGATTCAACAACAAAACCTAAGAAAACAAGCGCTAAGCAAGTATAGACATAGAAGATAGCCTACTAATCCAACAAGAGTTAAAGGCAAAGCATGAAAGTCCATTAACAAAAATAGTAAATCCAGGCAAAAAGTATGCCAGAGAAAGGTACATGCCACTGAAGTTATTCATTACTGTATCATCTGTGTTATACACTCCACATCACTTAGTGGACCTCCTATCCATATTACATAGTGGGCTTCCCTCGTGGCTCAGACAGTAAAGCAACTGCCTGCAATGCAGGAGACCTGGATTTGATCCCTGGTAGGGAAGATCCCCTGGAGAAGGAAATGGCAACCCACTGCAGTACTCTTGCCTGAAAAATTCCATGGACAAAGGAGCCTGGTAAGCTACAGTCTGTGGGGTGACAAAGAGTTTGACACATCTGAGCACCTTCACTTTCACATAGTGAATATAATGTGAGATCTGGAATAAGAAAATATGGTCCAAAAGCTTGTGTTCCCATTTATCCCCTGTGTCTTAAGTGATTCACAACTTCTGAGGTCAATCAGCTAAATTTTCAGGTTATTTAAATGATCAACAATTTTTAAGTAAATTGTGATGTGTTATGTACAATTATACTTATTTTCGGAACATGCTTCTATTGCTTGAGTGGATAAGGAAAAATAGGTTCGGTAAGCATAAATAGAGCTAATATGTGCACATGTGGAGTACTGCAAATTATTTCTCATCATGATAATGTTTAGAATTGAAGAAATGCCAAGGGACAGTCTTCCTAGTTCTGGGATTTTCCTACCCTGATATAGTGTTGTTGTTTTAGCTGCCAAGTCACGTGCATGCGTGAATGCTGTTACTTTAGTCAAGCCCTACTCTTTTGGTGACCTCCTGGACTGTAGCCCTCCAGGCTCCTCTGTCCATGGGATTTCCCAGGCTAGAATACTGGAGTGAATTGTCATTTTCTTCTCCAGGGGATCTTCCTGACCCAGGGATCAAACCTGCAATCTTCTGCATCAGGAAGCAGATTCTTGAGCCCTCCCTAGAAGCCCACTGTGATAGAATAGTAACAACTAAAAACATGTCCCTTAAAGAATCAGGGTTCTTGCAGTGCATGCAATTTCTCTTCAATTAAGTGGAAAGTTGTTATTGCTGCTGTTGTTGTTGTTTTTTAAAGAGAGAATTTTTTGCATTACACCATTATAGTGCTCATGCCCGTAATTCCAAATACTAATTCTGTCCTTACCAGTTGCTCTTTTTATATTCTCTTGCCTAATTCAAACTTCAGTGCTCACTGAACAGGAAGATATATGTGATAGCTGCAGGATGGCAGTATTGCCAATATTTTCAAATGAAAACATCTGACTCCCCAAACACTCTGTGGCTTCTGCCAAATCTGAAATCTTCACTTTCTAGAGTGCTTCATTTGAGCTCTTTCCTACTGTATTCTGGAGAATTTAAAAACCAAGAGACAGACAGACAGGCACACACACACGCATATACGGACAGAGACAGAGAGAGAACAGAGTGGGAAAATGTGGTTCTATTTCAAACCATACCACTATAAGAACTGAGAAATAAAAATAGTTGGCAGTTCTCCAAGATTTTTAAATAAAGTGCTCTTATATAACATTCTGAGATCCTCATAGTGCAGCTGCTTACAAGAATTTGAAGAGCTAGAAGTTTGGCATATCTTCCTTAACAAAGATGCCCATTTGGATGAAGAAGGGCTGTGGATATGGTAAAGAACCCTCCTGGCAATGCAGGGGACACAGCTTCAATCCCTGGGTCAGGAGGATAGGAAAGCCCCCTATGTGTGTATCTAACTATTAGATTTAAAAAAAAAATTATACTTTTCTCTTAACTGTAAAATTATAGAGATATTCAATTACACAAAAGCAGGAAATTAGAAGATTATTGTTTATTTCATTACAATTGCTTAAAATCCAAAAGAAGCAAGAAAAGAGCAAAATTTAAAGGCAATAGAAAATCCAAAGAAAGTGATGGCTATCACAGTTAAAATAATGATGATGAATGCAAGACATTTCAATTAAGTTCCTGCTTGGGATGGAAAAAGAGACTTGAGTTTAATATATGAACTAGAGGAATGGGAAGTTATTATTCAAACCCTCATTCTACAAGGTCATTTTTATTATGTTGTTATTTCTGGAAAAGATGAAACAAAGCTATGCAAGGGGGTAATGGGGAAAAGGTAGCATGTGTAACCCATTGCATACAATTTTACAAAGACTAGTCACTGTATTTGCAAACAAGTAGGCAATTCATTCTGAAATTTCTAGGAAAGTCATCTGTAATATAAAGAACGCTTGCATTCACACAGAGATCCAAGATCAGAAATGCATGTTTATAAATTTCAATTTGGCTCAGATGTTATTGGGAATAAAATTTGAACATTAAATTTGAAGGTAAACAGGACGCACTGCATTGGAGATGGATAAGGCAAATTATTCCCAAAGCATCCAGCAAAGACTCAGCTTCCCAAGTATTCACTATATACATTTACATTCTAGTAATCTACATGTTCAGTTCAGTTCAGTTCAGTCACTCAGTCGTGTCAGACTCTTTGTGACCCCATGAATCGCAGCACGCCAGGCCTCCCTGTCCATCACCAACCCCCGGAGTTCACTCAGACTCACGTCCGAGTCCGTGATGCCATCCAGCCATCTCATCCTCTGTCGTCCCCTTCTCCTTCTGCCCCCAATCTCTCCCAGCATCACAGTCTTTTCCAATGAGTCAACTCTTCACATGATGTGGCCAAAGTACTGGAGTTTCAGCTTTAGCATCAGTCCTTCCAATGAACACCCAGGGCTGATCTCCTTCAGAATGGACTGGTTGGATCTCCTTGCAGTCCAAGGGACTCTCAAGAGTCTTCTCTAACATCACAGTTCAAAAGCATCAATTCTTCAGTGCTCACCCTTCACAGTCCAACTCTCACATCCATACATGACCACTGGAAAAACCATAGCCTTGACTAGGCAGACCATAGTTGGCAAAGTAATGTCTCTGTTTTTGAATATACTAACTAAGTTGGTCATAACTTTTCTTCCAAGGAGTAAGCGTCTTCTAATTTCATGGCTGCAGTCACCATCTGCAGTGATTTTGGAGCCCCAAAATATAAAGTCTCCATAAAATCTGAAAGAAAGTCTTGCTGGGTAGAGAATTCTTCATTGCAAGTTCTTCCTTTTCATCAGTTTAAATATATCATGCCATTCTGTTTTGGCTTGTAGAGTTTCTGTTGAGAAATCAGCTGAAAACCTTATGGGAGTTCCCGTTTGTCACTTTTCCCTTCTTACTTTAACATTTATTGTTGTCTTTAATTTATGTCAGCTTGATTACCATGTGTCTTGGTGTGTTCCTCATTGAGTTTATCCTGCCTAGGAATCTCTGGGCTTCCAGGACTTGGTTACTATTTCCTTTCCCATGTTAAGGAAGTTTTCAGCTATTATCTCTTCAAATATTTTCTTGGGCTCTTTCTCTTTCCTTGTGGGTCCCCTATAATGTGAATGATAGTGTGTTTAATGTTGTCCCAGAGATCTCTTAGGCTACCTTCATTTTTTTTGTTGTTGTTTTTTCATTCTTTTTCTATATTCTCTATTGTGGCAGTGATTTCCACTATTTTGTCTTCTAGGACACTTATCTGTTTTTCTGCATCAGCTGTGTTGCTATTGATTCCTTCTAGTGTATTGTTCATCTCTGTCTGTTTGTTCTTTAGTTCCTCAAGATCATTGGGAAACATTTCTTGTAAACTCCCCATTTTTTTTTTTTTCTGAGATCCTGGATCATCTTCACTATCATTATTCTGGATTATTTTTTCTGGAAGATTGCCTGTCTCCCCTTCATTTAGTTGTTTTTCTGGAGTCTTATTTTGTCCCTTCATCTGGGACATAATCCTCTGCATTTTCATTTTGACTAACTTTATGTGATGTGGTTTCTTTCAGGCAGCTCTCAGATTATAGCTCTTCTGGCTTCTTCTGTCTGCCTTCTGGTGGGTGAGGCTAGGAGGTTTGTGCAAGCTTCCTGATAGGAAGGACCGGCAGTAGAGAAACTAGATCTTGCTCTGGTGGGTATCCAGAGTGTTGAGTAAAACTAACCCGATTGTTTACCAATGAGTGTGGTTGTGCTTCCCCCCTGTTTGTTGTTTGGATTGAGAAAACCCAGTTCTGGAGTCTGCAGGCTCTATGGTATGGTTAATGGAGCTCTCCAAGAGGGCTCACACCAAGGACTAAGCTCATCTCTCAAGACTGCTGCTGCCAGTGCCCCCGGCCCCACGGTGAGCCACTGCTGGCCTACGTCTCCATGAGAGACCCTCAACACTCACAGTTAAGTCTGGCTCAGTCCCTTATGGGGTCACTGCTCCTTCCCATGGGTGCTGGTGCCCACAAGCTTCTGTTTGTGGTCTCCATCTCTGTATCCCCCGAGTCTTGTGGAAGTTCTGTAATTAAATCCTTCTGAACTTCAAGGTCAGAATCCCTGGGGATTTTCAGTCCCTTTGCCAGATCCCCAGACTAGGCAGCCTGACATGGGGCTCAGAACCTTCACAACAGTGGGAGAACTCTGGTATTATTGTTATCTAGTTTGTGGGTCGCCCACCTGATGGGTATGGGATTTGATCTGATTGTGATTGCACCCCTTCTACCATCTCATTGTGGCTACTTCCTTGTCTTTGGACTTGGGGTATCTTTTTTGGTCAGTTCCAGCATCATTCTGTTGATAGCTGTTCAAAAGCTAGCTGCAATTTCAGTGCTCTTACAGGAGGAGATAAGCATACATCCTTCTACTCTGCCATCTGGAAGAAATATTCTTCCCATTTTTAAACTATATTTACTATTAGGGAAACTTGATCTGTATGCTATATCTTCTTCACCTTGGTTCACTGAATTAATTTGAATAGTCTAGACCATGACTGTAGAAACAGAACAATCCTGAAATCTCAGTGGCTTATTTTAAAACTGATTTCTTCTTTCTGGCTAAGAAGACTCAGTGTGAATTTCTGGGGGAAATTTCTGTTCTACACAGCTACTCAGTGATGCAAGTTGTCAGAAATTTCAGTGTCTTATACCTTCCCCATGGTCTCAGTGGCTTCAATGACAAAGGAAAAGAGAGGTTAAAGAGTAAAACACTGACTCCTAATCATCTCATCCTGGAAGTGACCTTTGTCACTTTTACTCACAACCCATGGACCAGAATTAGTTCCAAGGACATGCTTACCTTCAAAGATTGGGAAATGTGTGGTTGTTATGAATAGCTAGTAGCCAGTGATTGTCTCTGCCATAATCATCATATTTACTTGATATGCAATATTCTAAGTTTTTTTTTTTTAATGAAGCCTTTTAAATTAGGCTTACTCAAGGAAAAGTTTAATTTTGCAATTGAGTGTCATATTAATTTATTCTTAAGAGTAGAGTTCTAGAAGAACTTCAAGAAATATAGTAGTTCTAAAGGAATTCATCTTTGAGTAGATTTCTATACCAAAAAAAAAAAAAACAACAACAACAACCAGATCATTTTCTCATTTTAGTCCTTAAAGTGGTTTTATCCTAATGGAGTTTCATTTCTTGCTGATTTGAATAAATGGCAGCTATTACAAAATTGAAACTCACCAATTCCCTGTTACAAAAATGTATCTTCCCCATAATTATCTTAGCTCTCAATTGCCTTAAGTTCACTGGCTTTAGACATAGCAGCAAAACTAGTGCTATACCTTTCCTACATAGAAATATAAAACCATTTATATGTAAAAACTAAGTATCATATATTCCTCCACAAGACATTTTAGGACATAATTGCAGCAGATTTTGTTTTTATTACAGATATAATCAAAACAAAATTAAATCCAAACATAGTGAATCAAAGTTACTTAAGTTTCCTATTTCTGACACATATATATGGAATTTAGAAAGATAGTAATGATGACCCTGTATGTGAGACAACAAAAGGACACAGACATAGAGAATGGACTTTTGGCCTCAGAGGGAGTAGGAGAGGGCGGGATGATCTGGGAGAATGGCATTGAAGCATATATACTATTATGTAAGAAACGAATCACCAGTCTATGTTTGATACAGGATGCTGGATGCTTGGGGCTGGTGTACGGGGATGATCCAGAGAGACGTTGTGGGGTGGGAGGTAGGAGGGGGATTCAGGATTGGGAGCTTGTGTACACCTGTGGTGGATTCATGTTGATGTATGGCAAACCCAATAGAGTATTGTAAAGTCAAATTAAAATAAATAAATAAATAAAAGAAAGAAGCCAGATACAAAAGACCAAAAAAAAGTTTCCTATTTCCTTAATAATACACAACAGACTTGAGGTACATAATATCATGACTCTGGATTATAGATTGTCATTTGATATTTTGGGAAAAGGAGGTTTCATTGTCTTATGAGCAGTGTCATGTCATCCCAGGAGGAAGTCAGATTCTGTGGGATGATATTTTTCAGGTGACAGAGGAGAAGTGATAGTGGATTGCTATCTTTAAAAATGTTGCAACACTGGCTACAGTCATGAGAAATTTACTAACCTATTTTGACAAGGCTGTCCAACTAGGTCCCTTGATGAATTATAGTGCTCTATCTATGATCTTTGCAAACTATTCCACTGCAATTTTTATATCATTCACAATAACTCTACCCAAAGGGGAAAAATAAATAGAATAGTCAATTAGTATTATGTGACAATTAGGTAGTAAATTAATGCTTCATGTAGACTTTTAATCATTCATCTACCATTCAGTATAATGAGTTATTTAGTATTGCTTATGCCTGTCTTTAATGTAATTACTCAAATATCAGGACTTGGAAAGGATCAATAATAAACTGCTCTTATCAACATTCAGTTCAGGATTTGTAGTACAAAACTCTGAAAACATAACAAAAGTCCTTTTAGTTAGTAATATAAATTTTTAAAAAATATTTTTTCTGTAAGCTCCATATTTTTTTAAAATATATTTTCATCTAATGTCAATAGGTAGATAATTGTGTTTACCATTGTACATTTTTAAAAATTATAATTAGAAGTATATTGATTTTCATTGAAACAACCTCAAAATGTCCAAAAATAAACTTAAAAATATTCAGAATGCCCACTCAGTAAAAATAATCTTTGCATAGTAAGGTATTCATAATACATTGTAATATAAAAAGATGTGTTGCATGACAGTTTCTGTCAATCTATATTTGCATAAGGAAAGTATGTAAGGATATACAGTAATGTGTTTAAAGAGATATTTTGGGTGCTGATCTAATTAGCTTCATGCTTATCAGTTTTTTGTTTATGATGTATGAGTTTAAGGTAGAAATTATCATGAGCTTTGTTTTAGGCACTGTCATATTCACTTAATAGAAAATATTTCATTGGCTCTTAGCAGTATGTTGTGATTTAGAGTATACAATTATTCAATTTTAAATATAAAAAGAGAGAGCAGCTCAGGAGTACATAGTTAATGTGTAGACACTGTTTGTGAAGTAGCAGAGATTTTAACATAGGCAGGCAACTTGCTTAGAAAAGCATGCTTAGAACTATACTACCTACTATAGATTGAACAATGCAAAAGAAACAAAAGAAACAACAGCAAAAATCAACAAAGCCAAAAGCCAGTTCTTTGAAAGGATAAACAAAATTGACAAACCATTAGCTAGACTCATCAGGAAACAAAGAGAGAAAAATCAAATCAATAAAATTAGAAGTGAAAATGGAGAGATCACAACAGACAACACAGAAATGCAAAGGATCATAAGAGACTACTATCAGCAATTATATGCCAATAAGATGGACAACATGGAAGAAAAGAACAAATTCTTAGAAAAGTACAACTTTCCAAAACTGAGCCAGGAAGAAATAGAAAATCTTAACACACTCATCAAAAGCACAGAAATTTAAACTGTAATCAGAAATCTTCCAGCAAAAGCCCAGGTCCAGACAGCTTCACAGCTGAATTCTACCAAAAATTTAGAGAAGAGCTAACACCTATCCAAACTCTTCCAGAAAAATGCAGAGGAAGGTAAACTTCCAGACTCATTCTATGAGGCCACCATCAACCTAATACCAAAACCTGACAAAGATGACACAAATTAGTTGTTTGTCAGTTGCTTCATTTGCTATTGTTTTCTCCCATTCAGAAGGCTGTCTTTNATAAATTTTCAGTGTTTTTCTACTCCTGGTGAGTCATTATATAAATATATTATTTTTGCTTTCATTTAATGTGCTTATTAACTTGGTAGCTATGTTAATAATTTTGTTTTCTTCTTTAATATGCAGAGAGGAGAGATAATGTAATCCTTTAATCACACTAAGTGGACTAAAGGATAATTTTCTTTCTTTTTTCTTTATCTGATTAGGTTAAAAAATAAAGTATTATAATTTAGATGCATAAAGGTAGTTTTAAAACCTTCCTGAAATTACTAATGCTGTTTTAAAAAAACAAAAATAGTTTCACTAATTTGTGAAATCTGAATATTGCGTTGAATGCTTTACCATAAATGATATTATGAATATAGAAAAAAAAATAAAAAGTAAAAGAGACTTAAATATTCTAGCAAAAGTAACCTTGCTATGCAACTATATCCACCTGATGGACTATGTTTTAGAATATTTGGAATAATAATAAGTAAAGAAAAACAAATGAAAAGATCTGCTTCCTAACAGAAACATTTTAATCTGAGTTGAAAACATTTAGCTAGTAAGTTATTGACTTGCATTTAATTTTGTAACTATTAAGGATACTGGTAAATTTATTTGACACAGATGGGAATACTAGACCACCTTTTCTGCCTCCTGAGACACATGTAGGCAGGTCAAGAAGCAACAGTTAGAATCAGATATAGAACAATGGACTGGTTCAAAATTGAGAAAGGAGCATGCCAAGGCTGTATATTGTCATCCTGCTTATATAACTTATGCACAGCACATCATGTGAAATGCTGGGCTGGATGAAGCACAAGCTGGAATCAAGATTTCTGGAAGAAATACCAATAACTTCAGATATGCAGGTGAAACCACCCTTATGGAAGAAAGCATATAGGAATTAAAGAGCCTCTTGATGAATGTGAAAGAGGAGAGTGAAAAGGCTGGCTTAAAACTTAACAGTCACACAGAGAAGATCATGGCATCTGGTCCCATCACTTCATGGCAAATAGATGGAGAAACAATGGAAACAGTGACAGACTATTTTCTTGGGTTCCAAAATCACTGTGGATGGTGACTGCAGCCTTAAAATTATAAGATCCTTGCTCCTTGGAAGAAAAGCTATGAAAAATCTAGATAGCATATTAAAAAGCAGAGACATTACTTTGCCAACAAAGGTTCTTATAGTAAAAGCTATAGTTTTTCCAGTAGTCATGTATGGATGTGAGTTGGACTATAAAGAAGGCTGAGTGTCCAAGAATTGATGCTTTCAATCTGTGGTGCTGGAGAAGAGTGCTAAGGCTGAAACTCCAGTACTTTGACCACCTCATGCAAAGAGTAGACTCGTTGGAAAAGACTCTGATGCTGGGAGGGATTGGGGGTGGGAGGAGAAGGGGACGACAGAGGATGAGATGGCTGGATGGCATCACGGACTCGATGGACGTGAGTCTGAGTGAACTCCAGGAGATGGTGATGGACAGGGAGGCCTGGCGTGCTGCAATTCACGGGATCACAAAGAGTTGGACACGATTGAGCGACTGAACTGACCTGAACTGAACTGAAAGTTACTAGATTTCTTTTCACAACGATGTACTTCTTTTTATGTCATCTCAAGCCACACCTCTGTCATACATGTTAGAATAACTTCTACATTATCTCTTCCAAGTAATCAGGTAGATTTTGTCTAAAAGATTTCACAGAGGGAACTCACAGATATTAGGTCAGGCTATATTACTGAAAAGCTCATACCCTTATTCTTAGAAAGCTATTGGTTTCTTGTCAAATTTAGAAAGTAAAGGAGAGAATTATACTAGTCCTTATAACCATTGCAGAGATTACATGTCTGTATGAACAAAGACTGGGAACAAGAATTAATGAAATGAACAATGGAACTCTATGTAAAATGATTTTTATGAATTCTATTTAGAATTAATAACATTGACTATAGAAGAGGAAGAATAGTATTCTTTGTATTAAGCCAAATCTCTATCTCACTATCCAGTGCCTAAAACTCTACCTAGCACATAACACTCAGTAAAAATATAGGGGGAAAAAAATCAGCAAAATATTTGCACAGATACTTCACAAAGAACTTAAGTAAATGACAAATAAGTACATCAAAAGATGCTTAGTATAATTAGATATCAGGGAAAAGTAAATTAAAAACTTTAATGGGATACCAACATACCTGTATTAGAAAAATTTCTTCCATATTAACAAAATGTTGGGAAGACTTATTCATATTACTAAAGTTTTATTCCATTCAGTCTGATAGAAAACTGTATATCATAGTATCTATTTGTCAAATATACTTCCTGCCCCTAAAATAAATAATACCAACTGATTTCAAGGAAGTGCTGAATACTATTCATAAAGCTAATGATGAGAAATTAAGCTACCTGATTCCTAAAAATATGATGCAAATAATTAGAGCATCAATTCTTGACACTGTGGAGTCATGCTAAATAAAACTCTAAAATCTCAAAAATAATATTTTTCTATTTTTTTCATTGATTTTAGTAGTGGACACACATAACATTTTATTAAATGCTTTTGCAACACTTCATTGAAAATGGAAAGCAAGATCTGAATTAAATGAGAGAACGTCAGCTCCATAATATACGTGTGTGTGTGTGTGTGTGTGTGTGTGTGTGTGTGTGTGTGTGTGTGTATCTTCAGACTGTTGGGAGGATCATAAGAATTTGCTAGTTTTCAATGGCATAGAATTGCCACGAAATTCAATTATCTCCTGGGATGCAGTAGAAGCAAGGAGTAAAGGGGAAGCACAGAGTAAAGGAAATTCCACTTGTGTGTGTCTTCCCATTGGCTAAACTGAAGGACAGTAAGGATGGAACAGGGACCCTTAAAGCTGTAATGGGTAGTCCTTATTAAATTGTGTTTGAAGGCCACCCACAGAATCACCATTGTTTCTTATTTGATACCCAGGTGTTGATTATGGAAATTTTTTAAAGTTTATTTAAAAAAATAGAAATGTGGCTATGGCTGGAAAAGATAAAAATGTTCCTCTTATGTAGTTTATAACTGTAATAAATGACCATAGCACTAGCAGTTTCAAAGCCAAGAATTCTTACCTCTCCCTAAAGTCCATATTTAAAAATAGCATTGCATAAATATGTCATACAAATCCTTAAATATGATCATCAAGTACAACTGTTAATATTTTAGCTATAAAAACACAAACATACCTTTTTAAGTCCCTGTTTTGTATTTTATAGATCATAAAGTCAATTCTTTCTCCTAAGATGAGGTGAAAAATTAATGTCTTAGAGTACCTAACTTAAAGTACCTAACAAAATGCTACCCTGTAGGGAAAAATATGACTTCACTATTTTATTTTTATTTTGTTCTAAAGTCAAATTCAACCTTAAATTGTTTTCTGCTCCTTTATGGTAGCGTGCTACCTTATATGAAGCATTCAACTCATACAACTACATGTACAAGAACACCAGTAAAAATTAGTGAAATTAAGTGTCTAATTAGAAAAAAATGATATGCTGAAAAGTAAGAAAATAAAAATAAGTTTTTTGACTTATAAATTCTGTATGTCACATGTTTATATTTTTTTCTTTGAGTAATTTGTAGTTTTTTTCATATTTTTTGCCTCAGAAAGAAAGCTCAGTAAAATAATTATGCATGCTTTATTTAAGGATTTTATTTCTAAATAAGTCTATTTTTCATTGAACATTAAAGAAATTTTAAAAATAAACAGCACGGTGAGAAAGATGAGGATCAAAATCAATATGCAACCACAGAAGATGTCCAACTTTTTCTTGCACAAGCTCTCCATTTGCCAGGGATAGATGTTCTTTAAGGAGGCAATTTTTCTCCAAAAAGATCAGAACATGCCCCATTTAAGCATTCTCTTACAAGCAATTTGTCATTAATTTAGTGCATATTTATAGAGTCTGTGGATGAAATAGATGGACAATGACTGACTGACAGTAACATATGCCTGCTTGACTGCAATCCTTACTGTTCAGTAGAACCTTGGAGTGTGCATAAAAGATGGGAATGGGACAAGAAGCCTCCAGGAAAATTGGAGTGGTTCATTTATGCAGCTGACTAATAAATATCCCACTATAAATTACTATGAGTTGATTTCTATCAAAACCAATGCAGCCTTAAATTTCCCATAAAATCTAACTCAGTAAGTAGTTCCCATTCAAGTAAAAAAAATTCAATATCCAGGTAAGTGGAAAACCTTGAAGGTTAAAATATAAACTCCATCTTTTCATGCCTTGGGAGAAGATCTGTATTTTTGGTGGCTGAAACAGCAAACTAGAAGAGTGTGACAGAAAAATTGGGGCTTAATGACCTTTTATTTCGACTAGCATTTTGTGCTCATTGGTCTAACAAGCTGAATTCAGTTTAAAAACTACAGTGCCAAAAAAAGTAAATATCTGGGAATAGGTGCATTTCAAAGAAACTACGATTTATTTTTCTCCATCAAAAACTTAATTTCCAAGTTCTTTGGTATCATGTCTTTAGTATGGTATCATGTCTGCACTCCCCTTCTCTCTCCCTTTGTCTCCCTAACTACATGGACTATGGCATCTTACGGCTCACCTGTGTCTCTTGCCATTTCTTTTCACTATATTTCTCCACCATATTATTCCCCATGTGGCCTCATGCTAATAGAAGGCTTTAAATACAAGTGTTTTTAAATTAAGATGGTATATTTAGCCCACAAATTATAAATTTAAAGTTCAACAAGAAAACAAGTCCTTCTGTGTTCTGCATTTAACTCAGTAATCAATACTCTTCGTAGTAAATCTATTAAGGAAGAAAATGCTTGAACAAGTTAATCCATACCTGCATAATTAATTTTGAACAAAGTCACCAAAGTAACTTGGTGAAGAAAGGAATGTTTTTTCAATAAATGATACTGGAACAATTGGATATGCATATAAAGGAAAATGTGAATTTTATCCCATACCTCACAACATGTACAAAAATTAATGATTTGTCTGAGATCATAAGCTTAAACATAAAACTTACATTTATAAAGCTTTCAGAATGAAATATTCATTACCTGGGGGTAAATGTGGATATTTTAGGGCACAACAGGTAAGACTCATAAAAGAAAAAAATAAATAGATCAAAAGACATCATTAAAAAATAGGCAAGCTTCAGATTGAAAATATTTGNTAC
This sequence comes from Neotragus pygmaeus, assembly GCA_006410875.1. Classification (NCBI taxonomy): domain Eukaryota; kingdom Metazoa; phylum Chordata; class Mammalia; order Artiodactyla; family Bovidae; genus Neotragus; species Neotragus pygmaeus. The sequence continues at coordinate 170,864 of SJYV01042497.1, forward strand.
ATTTATAAAGCTTTCAGAATGAAATATTCATTACCTGGGGGTAAATGTGGATATTTTAGGGCACAACAGGTAAGACTCATAAAAGAAAAAAATAAATAGATCAAAAGACATCATTAAAAAATAGGCAAGCTTCAGATTGAAAATATTTGTAAATATATCCCACATAAGATTTGAACCCAGAATATATAAAGAAGTCTTGCCATCTAGTAATAAAAAGACAATTCAATATCAATATGTAAATTTTAGACAGATGACATTGATATACCTCTAGACACACACTAAAGTGCCTAAATATTAAAAACTGACAGTATCAAATATTGATGAGAATATGGAACAACTGGAACTGATATATATTTTTGATGGAAGTGCCAATGGTATAACCACTCTGGAAAATGTTTTGGTAATTACTTATAATTAACCAACTTAATGATGTAGAAATTATTCTCTCAGTTATTCCAGTAAGGTAAAGAAAAATGTACACCTACAAAAAAACTTGTACAATGAAAGAATTTAAGGTATACCCCTGCCTGAAAGGACTTAGATTCTGTAAATTTAGTTCTTCATTTATTCTCACAAATATTTACTAAGCACCTCCTATGACTGAATGACTGCAGGTAAAATGGAGAAATATAAATCAGATTGTGAAGACCATAGGATTCAATCTAATTAGGAACTAGAAGTTTTCACATATAAAAAAAAATGTAATATAATGTCAAATGTGATCTAGCATCAAATAACAATCCAATAAAGACAAAATGCCAAAGAATAAAAATGATTAACTAGGATATCTCTAATTGTATGACTGATTTGCTAGATTTTCTCCATCATTCCAACATCCCACACAGAAATCTCAAGCACTAATTTCTAAGATCATTTCATTTGTATCTAAAACCAGGGACTTTAAGGTGTGAAGAACCTCAAAAACCATCTGTCTTCTTTGGAAAAAAATGTTCATTTAGATCTACCACCCATTTTTAAATTGGGTTGTTTGTTTATTTGATATTAAGTTGTATGAACTGTTAATATATTTTAGATATTAACACTTGTTAATCATATATCATTTTCATTTTTTTTCCCTTTCAGTAGGTTGTCTTGCATTTTGTCAATGTCTTCTTTTGTTAGACAAAATCTCTCTCATTTGTTTATTATTGCTTTTATTTCCTTTGGGAGATAGATACAAAATAATATTGTTACAATTTACATCAAGCAGTGTCCTGCCTGTCATCTTCAACAAATTTTATGCATTCTGGTCTTAGGTCTTTAGCTCATCCTGAGTTTATTTTTGTATACGGTGTGAATAAATATTCCAATTTCATTCTTTTACATGTCCAGTTTTCCCAGAACGTATTAAAGAGACTTTCTTTTCCCAAAAAACTTGCCTCTTTTGACACAGATTAACTGACCATAAGTTTCTGGGTTTGTTTCTGGGTTTTCAATTCTGTTCCATTGATCTCTATGTGTCAGATTTTGTGCCAGTGCCATACTATTTTGAATACTGCAGTTTTGCTGTATAGTCTGGATTTGGGGAGATTGATACCTCCAGCTTTGTTCCTTTTTCTCAATATTGCTTGGGGAATTCCGAGTCAAATTCTGTGATTTGATATTAATTTTAGGATTGTTTGTTTCAGTTCTGTGAAAAATGTCATGGGTATTTTGATAAGGATTGCACTAAATCTGCAGATTGCTTTGGCTAACAAAACGTTTTAACATGTTTTCCAATTCTTGAACATGGAATATATTTCCATTTATTTGTATCACTTTTAATTTCCTCCATCAATATTTTATAGTTCTCAGAGTATAGCTATATGAACAATAAGTAAACATGATATCACTAAATATGAGAAATGTATTTCCTTTATTTAATTTAAGTTTTATTACTCCTACCCTTGGCTAAGTTTATTCCTAGGTATTTTATTCTTTTTGATGCATTTTAAGTGAGATCTGTTGTTTTCTCTTTCTGATAGTTCATTATTAGTATGGAGAAAAGCAGCAAATTTCTGTAAATTATCTTGTGTCTTGCAACTTTACTGAACTCATTTATTAACTCTAATAGTTTTTGGTGGAGACTTTAGGATTTTCTGTATATAGTATCATGCCATATGCTAACAGTAACTGTTTCATTGCTTCCCTTACAGTTTGGACGGCTTTACTTTTTATTCTCTGATTGCTGTGGCCAGGGTTTCCAATATTATGTTAAGTAGGTGTGGCGTGAGTGGTCAGCCTTGTCTTGCTCCTGATTTTAGAGGAAAAGCTTTAAGCTTCTCACCCTTAAGTATGAACTTGTTAATTTGTCATAACTGGATTTTATTATGTTGGGATATGTTCCCTCCATACAAATTTTAATGAGAGTTTTTACTATATTTTGCTCAGTGTTACTTAGAGAGAAGTCAATGTACCTAGAGTTAAGTAATGCAAAGTTTTCTACAAAACTGTGAAGAAATCAGCTGTCTAAATATCTGACTTGGACTTTTTGATTTACTGATAGATGCATTTGTAGTTGTAAATCCTAGAGGCCTGCTTTACTATTGTTTCAGCTAATAACAGCAGATCTAAAAGCTAAAAGAAAAGGTACACTTAGGCATCTCCATGTGTATCTGCACTACCAAACAAAATTGAATTCTTTGAGTTTGCCATCATTGGGTCTTCAGGATAATTTGCTTTAAATAATCTTACTTGGATTTAGTTATGAATTATTCCTTTTGGAATTGAAAAATGATATTTGTTCAAAATCACGTTTTAAGGATTTATATAAAATTTTTCAAAGATCTTTCTTTTTCATGTGACAATTCTTATCTGGCCTGGAACCATTTGTTGTCTTGGTTCATTATCCTGGACTGAAGGAAAAGAAAGGAAAGGAAATACGCTCAGTCGTGTCCAATTCTTTGTGACCCCATAGACTGTAGCCTATCAGGCTCCTCCGTCCATGGGATTTTCCAGGCAAGAGTGCTGGAGTGGATTGCCATTTCCTTCTCCAGGGAATCTTCCCGACCCAGGAATCAAACCCGGGTCTCCTGCATTGCAGGCAGACGCTTTACTGTCTGAGCCACCAGGGAAGCCCTCCTGGACTGAAGAGTGGCTATCAATTGATCTTCAACAGGGAGAATGTCAGTCATGTAATTTACTTTCTGTGTTTGATTAATCTAAACCAAGACTGATAATAGACTAATAATCAGGCCACAAGGATAAAGTTAGATGATGACTTCCCACCTTCCTGCCTGGAGATAGTTTGAGCCTGGATTCTTCCTACAAAGTACTACAATTAGAGTTGTAAACAACTGTATATAAACAACAGAATAACTATATATGAATAATTATAATAACTATTCAATATTATATAGGAATAATATTAAAAAATAGTAAAAAGTTAGTTGCTCAGTCATTGAGACCCCATGGACTGTATTTCACCAGCTTCCTCTATCCATGGAATTCTCTAGGCTAGAATACTGGAGTGGGTAGCCATTCCCTTCTCTAGGGGATCTTCCCAGGCCAGGGATCAAACCAGATCTCCTGCATTGCAGATAGATTCTTTATTGTCTGAGCCACAAGGGAACCCCCACGTATGGACAATAGACAAATATAAAATGACTAAATATGAGAAATATATTTTCTTTAGTTAATTTAAGTTTTATTACTCCTAAATGACTTTCAGTTTTAAGTTTTATTCTTGGATTGTACAATAAACATTAAATGGCAAGATGACATTTTTTAATATTTCTGCATTACTGAAATAATTGTGTGAAAAATAAAAATCACTTCACATTTTAGTATTTGTGTGAGTCATATAAAAGTTATTTAACTTTTCAAATTCAATAGTTGAATAGAATATGAAGAAAAATAAGTATCAAGTTAAATTTGACCAATTGGAATTAATTATTTATAAAATATTGGGTATAATTCTTTCAGATATCCATTTTACAGATAATTTACCTATACAAACACTCACAAAACTAGACATAGATAGTACAGTAGCATGATTTGTTAATCAAATTTGTTGTGACCTTAAAATTTAGCTCTATATCATCTTTATAATAACTGTACAGATTTCACTGAGTTTATTTATTAATTTATTTTTCTATTGATAGATATTTAATTCCACTTTTAGATTTATAACCAATATTGCAAAATATTTAGTTACATATACCATTGTGCTTTTGCCCAATTATGTATTAGAAATTAATACCTGGAAGTATAATGATGAAATCAAAATATTGAAACATGTTTCTTTCCAGAAACTAGTAACAGATTAAGAACATTCAAATGCCACTTTCCCAGTATCCTTAATAATGCTAGGGATTATAATTTTAGCACTAGTCTCTAGTTAACAACACTGTTGGGACCAGTTTTACACTGTCATGATCATTTTAGTTGGTATCATACAATAAATAATTAGACAATTGTACCTCCATTGCTAACCTACAAAGAAATGTTGTTTTTCAAATGTCAGGGCAAGGTTTTATCACTAAATTATTCAATCTGAATGTTTTGCTTATATTTGGACATCCTCCATGGATGGGGGATTATTTTTACCAAATATATATGAACTAACATAATCATGCTGTCTGTGGTGTGTTAACGAAAATGATCATAAATTGTTAATTGCTAACTATACTAACTTCACATCACCAGAGAGGAGAAAAAGCAAAAATAAGAAGTTTGATCAATGACTAATAACTGAGTTCATATGAAATGTTAGAATGAACTATCAGTGTAAGACTGTGAGTGGGTATCATTCCTACAAGAAAAAAAGAAAATCACAGAAAAACAATTATAACACTGTAATAGTGATAGCAATAAAGGGATAGAGAATCACTATAAATGTTGATTTAAGAAAGATATACTTCCTGCCCCCTGGTTCCATTCCCAAGGTAGTAAAGCCTTGTTATAGTTCAGTCTTTAATTTTTGGACCTTATATTGACCACCCTGCTATCTGGTAAAGATTTTCACTATCCTTATCAAAACGTTAAACATCAGTATCCACAGTAGAATAGTCATTTTCCTCTTGAGATGCCTTTCCCTTCCGCATCTTGGAGAGCTGAGACGGTGCAGGGTCCACTCCCAGTCATTCGAAGGCCCTGTCCTTTTCTCTTTATTCGTTAGGGATTTTTCTTTTGTGGGCTGAGAGCAAATGGTCTGGCATCTGTCAAGTTTGGTTATTTCTCTTGAACTTTCAAGAATCGAGACTTTCCAACCTTCAAAACTTCCCCTCAACACACATATATATTTTCAATATTTTCTACATGCAACTATTTTATAATGGGCATGGAGATCCTTTTACTGAAAGCTATTTTCCATCCTTGCAAATCTGGAATGAAATGTCTAAACTGGTTCTGACTTCAGTACAAAAACAAGCTCTCTCTTTCCTATTTTTTGTTTCTGGTGATGTGATGAGATCTAAAGCTTACCTGTCAGCTTTCCACATTGAAACAGATAGAATAAGAAATTTGGCTGCATTGTATTTAAGGTTTTAATATGTTTACCTGAGTTAAGCTTCTCATTTAGAACAATTAAGTGTTCTACATTAAAGTTTGAAACTAAGCCATTGTCCCTTGTTCATCTATTTTTCCCTTAACCACTTTGCATTATAAGCAGGCAAGATGTATTTCTTAGGTTCTTATTCATTATACAAAAGCATCTTAAAATTACTTTTTTGTTAAGTAGCATTACTTTATCATGTTAAGCAAGAATAATGCACAGGAAATATTCAGAGACAAACTCCTTAGTAAAAAGTGAGTTTCCAGCATTGAGAGAGATNTTCATTATACAAAAGCATCTTAAAATTACTTTTTTGTTAAGTAGCATTACTTTATCATGTTAAGCAAGAATAATGCACAGGAAATATTCAGAGACAAACTCCTTAGTAAAAAGTGAGTTTCCAGCATTGAGAGAGATCCCTAGGGATTCTGAAAACTAGCCATATGTCAATCCAAGTAGACTCTACCTCTCTTAGAGTCCATGGGAAGAAGCAATGTTTAGCTAGAATCAGGCTTTATTTGGGAATGTTGCAAGATAGTAGAGTCCACAGCAAATCAAGCTTCAGAGTGTTAATATTCTTACTTTTAGTTTGTTGGTGTCAGGCATTGGCAGGTGATGCTAAATTGGCTGCTCTCGTATTCTTCATAGTTAACTTAGTTTGAACAACTGAATTCAGGACCAAGAAAGTCCATAATAGGACTGACCTCTGGGGAATGGCAGCTCTTGTTCAGAGTTTATCTGTATGCCCCAAGGGTGCCCATGAGTTGGCTCTAATTCTCTAGGTATACTATTGGTCTCTGGAAATTTGCCCTTCCAAGATTTTCTTATACTTCATTAAGATAATCTCTACCTTTGAAATGCCTGACTCCATACACCACTGGATATGTTAATCAAAAGGAAAAAGGGATAAGGTACTGGGCAACTAATGAGAAAGAAAGGCTAAGACCCGTGGATCTTATGATCTTGTCTCTGAAGCAGAAAACATATACTGTTTAGCGAGTTACTATTACTTATGACAAGACCAAAATACTTCCCTATATTTAGAAGCTCTGCTGTGTTATATTTTGGACTTCAGTCTTAAAGTCACTGAAATATATAAGAGCTATGAAAATATAGTCTTCCTCTGTGCTTTTTTATTCTTTTTTACTTTTCTTTTTTATGCTAATTCTGGTTTCTGATTACGTAGGAAGCCAATGTGGTAAAGTAGAAAATTAAAAAAAAAAAAAAACACCTGTATCAACCATAAGGAATGGATTCGCTGAGATTGCAGACATGGATTTGGAGTGACTGTGATCTCCATAAGCCACAGTTTGTTCATCTATAAAGAAAAACCATGAGTATTTGTAGTGAAAATAATCCAAAGACAGTAATTTAAATGCACGATAAATGAATCACACATTTTTTGCTAGGAAAGAAATTACAATAATGTTGTTTTGGTGATGTATTTGTATGTGGCTATAAAATATTATTATCTTTTCTGGTTTGTTTTATGAGTACTGAGAAAATGTGGTCATATCTAGAAAAATAAATATGTTGACATACCACAACGCACTTTATCTTGCAGAAGTATTATGAAAATCAGCCAACAGCTATATACAGAGGTTTTTGTACTTATATCAATAAACAACTCCTTATATGGAAAAGTATTATCAAATATGAATAATTATGAAAGTGAAATAATCTGTGAGAGATACTTAATATTGTAGAAGAAAGCCTATGAGACAGGACAACGTCAAAACCAATTATTTTGGGGTGACACAAAAGAATTAGTGTAGTAAAAGTAGCACCCATAAAAAAGGTCAAAATATCCATTGAATTGCCAAAAGAGATATGGAAATACTACAACAGTAAGAGATTTTAGGTCATTCATATAATTAACTATCAGGACAACAGCTCAAGAATTAAGTAAATATAATAATCAGAAACATTATGACATTACATTGAAAAGTACACTCAAAATGTAAGGTGAATTACATAACTACTTCTGCTTCCTTCTAAAACCTCACAAAAATGGTACTAAAATGATTATTTAAAAAGACAAATTACCAAAAAAAAGAGGACAGGATAAGATGTGATGACAATAGTATCTTTAAACTTAGAAAGCAGAGAGTCAAGAGACAAATGATGAATTGAGATAAAGGAAGGCTAAGCTTACAGAATTCGGGCAAATTGCTATAAAGCAGCATGGTGGTCACTTCTATGCAGAGGTGACTGATGAGCAAAGAGCAAGAGGGAATTTTCTAGGGTGATGCCATATTATACATGTGGAGTATGGTTACACAGATACTTCTTTTTACAAAATTCATAGGACTATCCATGCAAAATCTATGCACTTTCTTAAATACAAATGTTCAGTTCAGTCGCTCAGTCGTGTCAGACTCTTTGCAACCCCGTGAACCTCAGCACACCAGGTCTCCCTGTCCATCACCAACTCCCGGTGTCCACCCAAACCATGTCTATTGTGTCGGTGATGCCATCTAACCATCTCATCCTCTGTTGTCCCCTTCTCCTCCTGCCCTCAATCTTTCCCAACATCAAGGTCTTTTCAAATGAGTCAATTCTTCACATGAGGTGGCCAAAGTATTGGAGTTTCAGCTTCAACATCAGTCCTTCCAATGAACACCCAGGACTGATCTCCTTTAGGATGGACTGGGTGGATCTCCTTGCAGTCCAAGGGACTCTCAAGAGTCTTCTCCAACACCACAATTCAAAAGCATCAATTCTTTGGCGCTCAGCTTGCTTTATAGTCCAACTCTCACATCCATACATGACTACTGGAAAAACCATAGCCTTGACTAGATGGACCTTTTCTGACAAAGCAATGTCTTTGCTTTTTAACATGCTATCTAGATTGGTCATAACTTTAATATAAATGTTATAGCAATAAAAAGAAAGTATACAAAGAAAATAAGTAAGAAAATACATAAATTGCACTGGTTCCTTTCTCTCTTCACCAACAAACTTGTACTACCAAGATAGGAAACTGGTGACTACTTTCTGAAAAAACTGATCAATCTAAAAGGAAATAACATTCTTAAAGATTCTCCTAATTAAACCACTATTCAGAAAAATCCACCAAGTCTCACCCTGTGGACATGTCATCTTGTCCACTTTTCTGTTTCTCGCTCTTTAATAAGAGTGAATATTTCACAATATTCAGATATTGGAAAAGACCTCTAACAAAAAATATGTAGAAAAAAAAGCAAAGCACACAAACGGATAAAGAAAATACACATTACAAAGAACATAACACAGTTTCTTATTAAAAATATGTAGGGCTAAGAGTGTCAGGCAATTATAACTCTGTATCTATAAAACAAGAAGTATTTGCTATAAGTGTTGTGAAAAGTAGCATACAAGGAAAAAATAGTGCTCTTGGAAATTAAATGTATGATAATATTTAAAATATGCAAAATAAATATGAAGGGAAAATTTATCAAAGAAACCATCAAATAAAATTTAAAATGTATAGGAAAAAGTTAGTGAAAATAAATGGCTTGAACTCATCTTTGAAGCATGGAAATATATAACTAATAACTATTATATACATATTATATATCAAAAACATAAGCAGGTTTTGCTATATTGTTTAATTATATCAACAACCCTGTAGAATAAATATTATAAGAATATACATCCATAATCACATAGCAAGTAAGTGAGAGAAGCAGAATCTTATCAAGCTGAAGAAATCCACTCAAATACATGGGTATAAATTCAGGTTCTCCATTATATGTGATATCATCCCCTACCCAGAAAAAACTTTCCTTTCTATATGAAGAGGAGAAACTGAAAAGGTTAAGGCCTTATTTTTTGTTATATGTAGGAAAGAACATTTGACCTGATAAGATTTAGTTCTGTTAATATTGCATTTATTTTGGAATCACAATCTATTGAGCCACCATGAGTCCTATGACACAGGAAAAAATAGTGACCAGACTGTGGAGATTCTGAAATGCCAGACTAAGGAAAGCATTATCCTGTATTTACTTCAAAGTCACCTGAGTAATTATATTGCAAACAAAATCTTTTAAAATTAAATGTATTGTAAATGAATGTTCAAGAACACATACTTTGAAACGGTTATTTAGATTGACTAATAGAAGGTAAGAGTTAGTGAATATGTGCCACTTACAGGAAGTTAAGTTCTTAACTAATCAACCCAATTTTACTAGGATGGTTTTAAAAATAAATCTTAAAAACTGACAAAAATAAGTAGTGGCAAGAACATTAAATGACTGGAACTCTCTGGGAATATAAAATGGAAAACTGCTTGAAATTTTATTTGGCAATATATATTTCTCCCAGGAGCACATTGGATACCTTCTGACCTAGGTCAGGGGTCATCTTCTGGTGTCATGTTTTTTTGCCTTTTGATACTGTTCATGGGGTTCTCGTGGAAAAATTACTGGAGTGGTGTGTCATTCCCTCCTCCAGTGGACCACGTTTTATCAGAATCACTTACTATGACCCATCTGTCCTGGGTGGTCCTACATGACATGGCTCATGGTTTCACCAAGTTATGCAAAACCTTTTGCCACAACAAGGCTGCTATCCATGAAGAGGATGATTCCGTTTAATAAAGTTAAATAGAGAAAGCAAATATATAGTGATAGAACTAAAAATATTGGTTGTGTTTTAGGTGATAATGACTGAAATGGGTCATAAAAATTCTTTCATCTTAACATTTGTGCACTTTGTAGTATATATGTCATACACAAATAAACACATTTTTTTAAAGATAATATTCAACTGCTATATAAGGGCCACCTGTAAAAAAGTAGAAAAGGAATAAATAATGGATGTATCCCAGGATATAGCTTTTTAATTGTCTTCTTTCATTGTCAATGACTGTCAGTGGTAAATTTCAAATAATCCAGACTGTAGATGACTATTTCTGGTAAAGGCTCTACACTTCTGAAAGCTTCTCTGAACACAGTGAATGAGAGTTCTATACCACAGGCTGATGAAGAAGATCAACCAAAGTGTTCAGATCATCACACACTGTGGGTGAAATCAACCCCCAAAATAGAGATTTTCTACACACATAGAGCTTCTGTTTCCTCATTCATTTTGATAACTTTATAGTACACACCTCCATTCAATTAACTTTGTGTTTAATATAACAAGACATTTGGGTCACAAGCCTTTATATACTCTCTATGTTTCCACAGGCTATCAGAAGAAGTGAATATTAAGACAGGTATACTGCAAATGGAATAGTTCAAACTAATGACATACTCTACCCATGGAAAGATTAAATGACATTCAGGGAGGCTCTATGTGACCTAAACACCTAGTGTGTCTGAGTTGAAGTACTCCACACTTACTTTCTTGAAAGGTTCATTAAATTACACTTTCTTTCATTTATCTAATCAAAACTACTTCTACTCCCTCAAATGACAACTTTTCTAATTCAAGTTTCTCAAAAGACTGTGGTCAGTAATTCCTAAAATCTGGTTTGTTTAATATATATACACTGCTGCTGCTAAGTCACTTCAGTCGTGACCCCATAGACGACAGCCAACCAGGCTCCCCTGTCCCTGGGATTCTCCAGGCAAGAACACTGGAGTGGGTTGCCATTTATACACACAAATTCATAAAATCAAGGCAGCATAATGATATTCCCCAAACGATATATATTTTCAATTTAGAAGATTGTTACTGTGCACAATGAAANACGACAGCCAACCAGGCTCCCCTGTCCCTGGGATTCTCCAGGCAAGAACACTGGAGTGGGTTGCCATTTATACACACAAATTCATAAAATCAAGGCAGCATAATGATATTCCCCAAACGATATATATTTTCAATTTAGAAGATTGTTACTGTGCACAATGAAATCATGCACACCATATTTCTTTGGTATAAAAGACCCTTTATTTTAGACAATGACTGTGACTTTTTGAGGATATTTTTAGATTGTTACATTTATTTGGAAAAATACAAAGTTGACTAATGGATATTGGTCCCCAATATTTTTTTGATAATTCTACTTATTAGCTAAAACTAAAATATAGGAGTTACTGCACAATACTCCATGAGGACTTCCTTATCTATTACCCAACTTCTGAAAAGATATGGGATATCTTATTTAATGGAGACATTTATTAATTAGTTTATGATTTAGTTCCCTTCAAAACTCAGTACAGGCATATCTTATTTTATTGTGCTTTGCAATTTATTGCAAATTCTGGCAACTCTGCATTGAGCAAATCTGTTGGTTTCATTTTTTTTCAACAGCATTTTCTGATTTCTTGTTTCTGTATCACAATTCAATAAATCTCACATTTCAAACTTATTGTATTTGTTAAGGTGATCTGTTATCAGTGGTCCTTGATGTTATTCTTATTTTGGGAGTGCCACAAACCCCATCCAGAAGGCAAACTTAATCAATAAATGTTGTGTGTGTTCTGGCTGTTTCACTGACCAGGTTTTCCTCTTCTCTCTCCTTCTCCTCAGGCCTGCCTGTTTGCTAAGAGACAACAGTTTTTTGTTTTTTTTTTTCACACTCCTAAAATAATAACTTTCAATATCAAATATCCACACAGCATTCAAATAACCAATTGTCAAAACAGAGACACAGACATGGAGAATGGATGCCAGGGAGAAGGGGAGGTGGGTGAACTGGGAGAGTTGGATTAGCATACACATACTGCTATGTATGTTATTGTTAAATCAATAAGTTTTGTCTGACTGTCAACACAATTTTTAAATTAAGCCAGTTAATAATCCTACAATGACTTCTAAGTATTCAAAATGAAAGGAAGACTCACACATCTCTCATTTTAAATCAAAAGCTAGAAAAAAAATTAAGCTTAGTGAGGAAAGTATGTTGAAAGATAAGATAGGCTGAAGACTAGGCCTTTCACCCGGTTAGACAAGCTGTGAAAGCAAAGGAAAAGTTCTTGAAGAAAATGAAAAGTCCTTCTCCAGTACAGAACACATGCATAATATGAAAGTGAAACAGCCTGATTGCTAACAGGGAGAAAGTTTTAATAGAAGATTAAATTAGCCATAGGATCCCCTTAAGTCAAAGCTTAAGTCTAACTCACTTTAATTCTATGAAGGTTGAAAGAGGAGAGGAAACTCAAAAGAAGTTTAAACATATCAGAAATTGCTTCATGAGGTTTAAGAAAACAAGCCATCTTCATAGCATCAAAGTGCAAGATGAACCTAGCAAATGCTGATGTAGAAACTGCAAGCAAGTTATCCAGAAGATCCAGCTAAGATCATTAATGAGCATGACTACACTGAACAACAAATTGGAAAAACATGCCATCTCGGCCTTTCGCAGCTAGAGAGAAGTCAATGTCTAGCTTCAAAATTCCAGAGAACAAATTGACTCTCTTGTTGAGGGTAATGTATTTAGTGAGTTAAAGTTGAAGTCAATGCTCATTTACCATTGCTGAAAATCCTAGGCTAAATATACTCAGGCTGTGCTCTATAAAGGGAACAACAAAGCCTAGATAATAGAACATCTCTTTATAATATGATTTAATACAAATATTTAAGCCCATTTTGAGACCTACTACTTGGAAAAAAAAAAAGATTTCTTTCAAAATATCACTGCTCACTTGTCAATGCATCTGGTCAGCCAAGATCTCTGGTAAAGACAAAAATGAGATTCATATTCTCATACCTGCTAACACAGTATCCATTCTGCAGCCCATGGATCAAGGTGTAATTTAAGTTTCAGTTCATTCTTTAAGAAGCACATTCTGTAAGGCCATAGCTGTCTTCAATAGAGATTTCTCTGATGGATCTTGGCAAAGTTAATTGAAAACCTTCTGGAAAGGATTCTAGATGCCATTGAGAACATTCATGATTCATGAGAAGAGGTCAAAATATTAACATTAACAAGAGGCTGGAAGAAGTTGATCCCAACTCTTACGAATGACTGTGAGGAGTCCAAGACTTCAGTGGAGGAAATAACTGCACATGTGATAGAAATAACAGGAAAACTAGAATTAAATATGGGGCCTGAAGATGTGGCTGAATTGCTGCAAAGCTGTGATAAAATTTTAATGAATGAGGAGCTGCTTCTTATGGATGAGCAAAGAAAATGGCTTCTTGAAATGACATCTAATTCTGAAGAAGATGCTGGAAAAATTGTTTTTAATTAAAGCAAAGGGTTTAGAACATCATACAAGCTTAGTTGATAAAGCAGCGACAGTGTTTCAAAGGACTGATTTCAATTTTGGAACAAGTTCAACTATGAGAAATATGCTGTTAAGTAGCCTTACATGCTATCGAGAAATCGCTCATAAAAGAAGGTGCAGCAAACTTCATTGTCTTACTTTAAGAAATTGACATAGCCACCCAACCCTCAACAACCACTACTCTGATCAGTCAGCAGCCATCAACAAAGTCCTTCCATAACCAAAAAGATTAAAACTTGCAGAAGGCTCAAATGATAGTAGCAGATTTTAGCAATAAAGAATGTTTTAGTTAACATATGCATATTGATTTTTTAGTAATAATGCTATTGCATACAATAGACTACAGTAGAGTATAAACATAACTTTTATATGCACCAAAAAATTCTTGTGACTTCCTTCATTGTAATATTCACTTCATTGTGGTGGTCTGTAGCTGAAACAGCAATATCTGAGACACACCTATATTAGTTAAGCTCTCTTTTAAAAATGTATATTTTTATTGCTATTGTCTTTCTTTAAGCTGAGAATACTATGAAGTTGGGGTTCACTGTAAAAATCCACATTCTGTAAAAGACTTGGTACTTTGTTCAATTAAAGATAAACAGATATTTTAAGTAAGTATAAATGGGGTGATTTGTCCGACAGCTTTCAAATTGTATGTTACACTGAAAATAATTTCTTGTCTGATGTGGTCAAGGTCTTAAAAAATAGATTCTCTCTTAAAAAAAAAATAGATTCTCTAAAATGCAATGCAAAAAGCAAACTCTTACAAAGTTAGGTTTTCTTTCTTAAAACCTTAAATTCATTAAACAGTACAACATGGACATTTCCTTAGGTCACATACTATTGAAAATAGTTTTCTCACTTAACCTATAAAGCATAGGCATCAATGCATTTTACCTGCAAAGTATTTCATCAAATGAACACACATACATTAAAAATATCTGGCCACCAACAATTATATCATTTGACAGAACATATTTTAGATATATACAGTCTATTTCAATATTTTTAGAAGTTTATACTATATACATTCTGGAAAATTATTATTTTGAAAATTTCATTGCTCTTAAAACAATTTTATAATTCACATATATGTTAGATAAACTATTGTTGGAGTATTAGTATCTCATAAGTCATAAAAAATGTGCCCCATGTACTATAAAGCCTAAAAATAAAAGATTTAAAAAGAGTAGGAATAATAAATTCCCTCCCTCACCATTGCAAGCCAGTAAATCTTAGGTGAAAAAAATATTGATAATAACACAAAATAAAATATTGCAAGTATTTCTATTTTTGCAGCACTGTTTATAATAGCCAGGACATGGAAACAACCTAGATGTCCATCAACAGATGAATGGATAAGCAAGCTGTGGCATATATACACAATGGAGTATTACTCTGCCATTAAAAAGAATAAATTTGAATCAGTTCTAATGAGATGGATGAAACTGGAGCCTATTNGATCCACACAGTCAAAGGCTTTGGCATAGTCAATAAAGCAGAAATAGATGTTTTTCTGGAACTGTCTTTGCTCAGAACTCTCTTTGCTCAGAATTCTCTGGGTGGGCGGGGAGTGGCAGCTTAGCTTTGAGACTTCCTGGGCCAAACCATGGTGGCTGCACCAGCATAGAAGAGCCTAGAGGAACTACTCCACATTCAAGGTCAGGAGCAGCGGCAGTGAGGAAATACCCCTCATCCAAGGTAAAGAGCAGTAGCTGTACTTTGCTGGAGCAGCCGGGAAGAGATACCTCAAGTCCAAGGTAAGAGAAACCCAAGTAAGACAGTAGGTGTTGCAAGAGGGCATCAGAGTGCAGACACACTGAAACCATAATCACAGAAAACTAGTCAATCTAATCACACTAGGACCACAGCCTTGTCTAACTCAATGAAAGTAAGCCATGCTCATGGGGCCACCCAAGATGGGCAGGCCATGGTGGAGAGGTCTGACAGAATGTGGTCCACTGGAGAAGGGAATGGCAAACCACTTCTGTATTTTTGCCTTGAGAACCCCATGAACAGTATGAAAAGGCAAAATGATAGGATACTGGAGAGTATACAAAGTACTAATACATCATTAAGGAAAAAAGCAGTAGAAGAGAAACACATATAGTGTAATAACACTACATTGCAAAAAAAATTAAATTATATATGTATCATTATTCACTTATTTAATAACATGTGACGAATAGCTATGTGTCTATATGAACTGATATATCAACTGAAAGGGCAGCTACTGATGGGTTAACAAGGGTCACTTTGCAGAGAGATGATTATAGGGGGCGTTATTTTCACCTTTATTTTTTACTTATAATTTTTTTAAATAAATGGAATTATTTTATAGTAAAAAAATAACATTTCATTTAAAAATAAATCAATGAAAGAATTACAGATATTTCACTTTTATAGAGGACATGTCTTTCTAAAATATGACATCTTAAATGAGTGGATGCATATATTATTATGTCAAAACAAATATACTTCTGAAAACATAGAAATAAGAATGCTCCCTGTAATATTTCATTAGTTTTTAAAACTGCTCCTTTCTGCATTCTAAATGTTTTATACATGTTCTTATTAATCATCTTATACCTTATGGTAAGTAGATGGTAAAAGATTTTCAAAATCACTCACTGCAGAATAGAATAATTAGATAATTCGGACATGTGTGAACATGAAGTACACATTAGGGTAGAGAAGTACAAATAATTGCCACAAAGGACCATGACAAAATTGTCAACTTTTTATGTCTACTAGCAAAATGTTTTAAGCAATGAACGCAAGACATTTTTTTTTTTTTTTTTTTTTTTTTTTTTTCAAAAAAAAAGGCCCCCCGGGGGGGGG
>SJYV01042497.1:187446-214472 GCA_006410875.1 Neotragus pygmaeus
TTTTTTTTTTTTTTTTTTTTTGCTTTTCCAACAATATAGGCACCTCGGGAGGGGGGTCCATTAACAGTTTTCTGCAGTGTGTGAAAAGGGAGAGGGGGAACTTCAACCCATTTCTCTTAAAATAATGATGTTTTCAAGGACTACAATGTAGTATTGGCTCACTAAGAACTAGGAAAATATCAAACACACAAGTCTGCCTCTCTTGACTTTCAGATTACCCAAATAAAATGAAAAGCTAAATAAAAGTTAAGGGGGAAGAAAGACATGGAACTCTCCAATGCTCTGAGAAAATTCTATATGTGGTTTAAAATTAAGTCATTACTTTCCAAAGTGGCTTTTCACAACAAAATAAATAACATTGAATATCTACATCTTTCATTCTGCCTGTCTTTGTCTCTATCTCTGTCTCTTCTAACTTTCATTTTATTCTATGCAAAAGGAAAAACAAAAATATATTCTAGATACATGATGAAGTATTCCTCCTTTCTGGTTGAATGCTGCTGGTGTAGGTTGTCCAGAAGGAGTGGGTGATTAACTTTTCATTGTAAGTTCATTTTCTCAGTATCTAGGACAGTGGTTTTTTCAAAGTTAGCAGGGTTTGGTTCCATTTTTTAATACTGCTTTTCTGAAAGACAAATGATTAGGTTGCTTTAAATCTATATCAAGAATTAAATAAATTTAAAATTGTTAAAGAATCCAAAATTCTTTATAGAACTTATAGGACTAAAGAAAACACATGCATCTTTTGCAAAAAAATTATTTATAGAAACAAGTCATATAGGACTGAAACTCAGGTATTGATTTTATTTAAATTGAAGTTATGTTCAGTTATTTACCCTTAAGGAGGAAAAAATAAGCAAACTAGAAATAAAATGAACCTTCCTTAATCCAGTAAAGAGCATCAACAAACTTCAGTTAACATTGTAATTGATGTGAAAGACTGAAAGCTTTAATTTTAAGATTAAGAACAAGACAATGATGCCTGCCCTCACCACTTCAATTCAACATTAATAAAAGTTACAGATGATCACTCATCTAGAGCCAGGTATCATGGAATGTGAAGTCAAGTGGGCCTTAGAAAGCATCACTACGAACAAAGCTAGTGGAGGTGATGGAATTCTAGTTGAGCTATTTCAAATCCTGAAAGATGATGCTGTGAAAGTGCTGCATTCAATATGCCAGCAAATTTGTAAAACTCAGCAGTGACCACAGAACTGGAAATGGTCAGTTTTCAATTCAATCTTGAAGAAAGGCAATGGCAAATAATTCTCAAACCTCCACACAATCGTACTCATCTCACCAGCTAGCAAAGTAATGCTCAAAATTCTCCAAGCCAGGCTTCAACAATACATGAACTGTGAACTTCCAGATGTTCAAGCTAGATTTAGAAAAGGCAGAGGAATCAGAGATCAAATTATAAACATCCGTTGGATCATGGAAAAAACAAGAGAGTTCCAGAAAAACATGTACTTCTGCTTTATTGACTATGCCAAAGCCTTTGACTGTGTGGATCACAACAAAATGTAGAAAATTCTGACAGAAATGGGAATACCAGACCACCTAACCTAGCTCCTGAGAAGTTTATATGCAGGTCAGGAAGCAGCCGTTAGAACTGGATTTGGAACAACAGATTGGTTCCAAATCAGGAAAGAAGTACATCAAGGCTGTATATTGTCACCGTGCTTATTCAACTTATATGCAGAGTACATCATGAGAAATTCCAGGCTGGATGAAGCACAAACTGGAATCAACATTGCTGGGAGAAATATCAATAACCTCAGATATACAGATGACACCAGACACATGGCAGAAAGTGAAGAACTAAAAAGCCTCTTGATGAAAGTGAAAGAGGAGAGTGAAAAAGTTGGCTTAAAGCTCAACATTTGAAGACTAAGATCATGGCATCTGGTCCCATCACTTCGTGGCAAATAGATGGGGAAACAATGGAAACATTGACAGAGTTTTCTTTGGGGGACTCCAAAATCACTTCAAATGGGACTTTATGAAATTAAAAGATGCTTGTTCCTTGGAAGAAAAGCTATGACTAACCCAGATACCATATTAAAAAGCAGAGAAATTATTTTTCCAACAAAGGTCCATCTAGTTAAAACTATGGTTTTTCCAGTAGTCGAGTATGGATGTGAGAGCTGGACTTTGAAGAAAGCTGAGCGCCAAAGAATTGATGCTTTTGAAATGTGGTGTTGGATAAAACTCTTGAGAGTCCCTTAGACTGCAAGGTGATCCAACCAGTCCATCCTAAAGGAGATAAATCTTGAGTGTTTTTTGGAAGGACTGATGCTGAAGCTGAAACTCCAATACTTTGGCCACCTGATGTGAAGAACTGACTCATTTGAAAATACCTTGATGTTGGGAAAGATTGAAGGCATTAGAAAAAGGAGACGACAGAGGTTGAGATGACTAGATGGCATCACTGACACAATGGACATGAATTTGAGTAGGCTCTGGGAGTTGGTGATGGACAGGGAACCCTGGCAGTCCATGGGCTCACAAAGCATCAGACATGATTGAGCGATTGAACTGAACTGAACTGAATAGATGGGGCATTTAAAAAAAAAAGTAAATACATAAAGGACATCCAGATTAAAAAGCAAGAAGTAAAATTATCTCTATTTTTAGATCAGTGATATTATATATAACATTTCTCAAGAAACTGGCAAAAGAAAAATTGCTAAAATTAATAATTAATCAAGACTGTGAGACACGTGATTAATGTAGAATATGAAAAATTTTCTATAAACTCACTGGTGAACAATCCAAAAATAAAATTAAGAAAACAAATCAATTTATATCATATCAAGCAGTATAAAATACTTAAAAATAAATTTAAAAAAGAAACAACACAAGAACTGTACACTGAATAGCACAAAGACTGTTGAAAGTAAAGATGCATAAGAAGATGTGTAAATAGAAATATAACTCATGGTCATAGCTTGAAACACTAAATATTAAGAGGACAACACTCCTTAAATTGATCTAAAAATAATAATAATAATCCTTTTCAAAATCCTTAGTGGCTTTTTGGGAAAAAACTACAATCCGATCNGAAGATGTGTAAATAGAAATATAACTCATGGTCATAGCTTGAAACACTAAATATTAAGAGGACAACACTCCTTAAATTGATCTAAAAATAATAATAATAATCCTTTTCAAAATCCTTAGTGGCTTTTTGGGAAAAAACTACAATCCGATCCTAAAATTCATATGGAACTACAATAGGTCCAGAAGAGTGTGAACAATGTACAAAGAGAAAAACAAAGTAAGAAGACTCACACTTTCTGATTTCAAAACTTACTAAAAATCTCTTGTTATCAGGACACTGTGGTCCTCGGATAAGAAACAGAAACACCAATCAATAGAACAGAATTGAAAGTCCAGAAGTATGTTCTTACATTTATGGTTAATTGAATTTTGACAAAAGTGGCAAGATAATTCAATGGTA
Organism: Neotragus pygmaeus; assembly: GCA_006410875.1. Taxonomy (NCBI): domain Eukaryota; kingdom Metazoa; phylum Chordata; class Mammalia; order Artiodactyla; family Bovidae; genus Neotragus; species Neotragus pygmaeus. The sequence goes on from SJYV01042497.1 coordinate 190,910, forward strand.
AAAGAAGAATCTTTAAACACATGGTTCCAAGACAACAATATGTTCACTTCATGCTTATCTCATGCTATATATAAACAATTAATTTAAAATGTATCAAAGATTCACACATAGAGAGTCCAAATATAATACTCTTACATGGAAATATAGGAGTAAATACCTCAGATTTAGCAATGGATTCTTAGCTATAATACCAAAATCACAATCTACAAAAGAAAAAATATACAAATTAAACATGATCTAAATTTTAAAAATTCTGCTTTAAAGGGAACCATCAAGAAAAAGACAACTCAGAAAGGGGAGAAAATATATTACATATTTTCATCAGATACAATACATCTAAGATATTTGATAATGGATTTATATCAAGAATATATAAAGAATCTTACATCTCAATGGCAAAAAGACAAACCAGTTTAAAAATGTGTTACAGATTTGAATATAAATTTCTCTAAAGAACATATGCTGTTAACTAACACAAAAATAGAAAATGAAAGTCACGTCTGACTATTTGTGAACCCGTGGACTAATGGCCATGGAGTTATACAGGCCAGAATACCAGAGTGGGTAGCTTTTCCCTTCTCCTGGGGATCTTCCCAACCCAGGAATCGAACCCAGGTCTCCTACATTGCAGGCAGATTCTTTACCAGCTGAACCACAAGGGAAGTCCAAGAACATTGGAGGGGTTAGTCTATTCTTTCTCCCTCAGATCTTCCTGACCCATGAATTGAACCAAGGTCTCCTGTATTGCAGGCAGATTCTTTACCAACTGAACTATGAGGGAAGCCCAACATACGAAAATGTGTTCAATCAAATCATTAGTCATTAGGGAAATACACAGTTTGAGTCCCCAGTGAGATATGCCTTTCACTCATAACTAAATAAAAAATATGGAAAATAACATGTGTTGGAGAGAATGTGGAGAAATTGGAACACTTAAACATCACCAGTGGAATTGTCAAATAGTGCAGCTACTTCAGAAAAAAGGTCAGTAGTTCTTTAAAATGTTAAAAATAGAGTTATCCTATTATCCTTCGGTTTCATTCTGAACAACTGAAAATCTTATGAACAGAGGGGCCTGACGGGGTAGAGTCCATGGAGTCCCAGAGTCGTACACGAATGAGTGTGAGTGTATGCATGCACAAACAACAACATAAATGCATAAAAACTTCTATGGTACTATTCACAGCATTGTTCATAATAGCCAAAAAGTGAAACAATCCAAATGTTTATCAACTGATAAATAAAATGTGTCATATTCCTTAAATGGAATATTATTCGAAAATAAAACAGAATATTATACTATTACATGCCACAACATGGATAAAACTACAAATGTCATGTTACGTAAAAGAAATTGGTCATATTTTAGGTCTTTAAGCATCCAAACTACCTCAGCATACAAATCCACAGAGACAAAAATCAAATGAGTAACTTCTACCACTAATTGGGCTTCCCAGGTGACGCTAGTGGTAAAGAACCCATCTGCTGATACAGGAGACATAGAAATTCAGGAGGCTTAAAAGACACAGAGTTCCATCCCTGGCTCAGGAAGATCCCCTTGAGGAGGCCATGACAACCCATTCCAGTATTCTCATCTGGAGAATTCTATGGACAGAAAAGTCTGGCAGGTTACAGTCCATAGGGTTGAAAAGAGTTGGACACAACTGAAGCGACTTAGCACGCACCGCTAATCAGCATGAGTCAGTAATATTACGTCTTAGTGGTACTGTGAAGAACAGGAAAGAAATGACTGTCATTAAGTATGGGTTATCTTTAGGGAGCAATGCAACTTTCTAGTTAGGCAGTCGTGATGATTGGACACTGTGAATAGCAAGCGCACATAATTTAAGAGGGTGAATTTTACGGCATATGGATTATATCTCAGTAAAAAAAAAAAATAGGTTTCTCTAGCTCTTTAAATTGATCCTGTTTTTTAATCTATATTTATAATTAATTTGAGGAGGGATATTAGGTAATGGTATCTCTATGCAGATACCATCAAAAAGACTTCTTTAAAATTAAGCAGAAACCAGATTATCTCAATTGTAGTGTTCCATCTATGATACAGCATTCAGATTCTAAGTTTGTCATTAAAAGTGTTACCAATAAGCCTACTCTGTGTCTTTATTTGGTTTCTTTCCCCTCTCTGTGTGCTCCAGTGAATATATTCGACTCTCCTCAATTGTAACCATTGTATTTCCATTTGAAAATGTTGACTCACCTTATTTTCTTAGGAGGAAAACAGTCTTCCCTTATATGTACTGTGTGGAAATAGATAAACATCACCTTATCTATATAACTTACTTTATTTCACCAAACGTAATGATTTTCACAAATTCATGTTTCTATAAACACTTAGCATCTCTTGTCACATTTATCAGATTGACCTTATTATCACGAAATAGACATTAAATTTTTAATCAGATAATATTTCTCATGAATACTTAAGAAACAAAACTAAGTCTTAAATTACAATACCTTAAAATTGAAACAATGTTTTAAAAAACAGTGCTGACTTCTTCTCAAACTTCCAACCCCAGCAGTTTCTTACATTTCCCAACAGGTTAGAAGAAAGGCAAGTCATTTTTACAGCCTCATTGACTCAACAATCATTTTTTTTTTTTTTTTTCTGTCACAACCAAGGCAGAGTTTGAGTATAATTGTTCAGGGACTTTGTGTCACTGCTATACTAGGTCAGCCATCTATCTAAAAAATGAACTGGACAACCTTCAAATAGCAATGACTTCAATTCCTTTGGGATGCGAATCGGCCATAAAGCTAACAATAAATTGTTGTGAATGTAGTGATTTCCTGTTGCCAAGTTCCATGTATTTTACAAATACATCTCAACTTAGATGGAAAAGATCATTATTGCCATTCAAAGACTGAGAAACTGTAGCATAGAGCCATTAAAGGTATCGAGCAAGGTCAGAGAGTATATGATCAGTGAAAATGAGAACATCTCGAAGTCTCCAAATTTTGATCTATCTACCAGGAGACATAATTTCTTGGTAAACACTCATCACTTTGCTTTGGGGTACTGAGAATCACAAGCAAACTCTTTCAAATTGATGCTGATGTCCTCAAAATACGAATCTTAAAATTACTCTAAGGCACACCAATTTCACATTTTTAAACAAGCTACTCTCCAATAATCTTCTGAGAACCCACAAAACACTCTAAAGGCATAAAAACAATACACTGAATTTAAATTGTACTTACAAAAAAACCTTTAAACTATTATTCATAATCCACTTTAGATCATCACCAATTCAGTTCAGTTCAGTCACTCACAGTCATGTCCGACTTTTTGTGACCCCATGAATCGAAGCACGCCAGGCCTCCCTGTCTCGTGCCAACTCCCAGAGTTCACCCAAACTCATGTGCATCGAGTCGGTGATACCATCCAGCCATCTCATCCTCTNAACTGGACTGGGCGCAAAGGAGAGCTGCAGGCCGACGGCCTGTGATCATGGATGCACTGAATCCACTCCAGCAGCCCCCTGTGGTCCATGGAGGGCTCATCTACCATATTGCTAGTCTAGGTACTATGAGGGTAACTGCATTCCACGATCAATTAAATTACCTTGCTTTTTTCAGGAAGCATTTAACAGGAGGCTTCCTGTGTGCTGTTTTGGATCTGTCAGAAATCTTCTGTTCCTTATTAATTCCTGAATATTCAGTAATTAACAGGAGAGGCAAGCCTCTCCCAGGGCTGAGGGATCCAGGCATTTCCTTCATTAAGTTTTTCAATACGGTGACAAGTACCCTCTTCCTTCTTGTGAACCATACAGTAAAAGTGATTGTCTACAACTCTCTCTCTCTTTAATATGGATCACCTATGTTTTGTAAGTCTGGAATTTTAATCTTTATTTTTGCTGAGAATAACTACAGTATATATGCCCACACCACGTTGATTAAAACACCTTTGCTCCATTAGAGCTTGGGTCCCCGCATCTTTCTTTCTCTCTCTCTTTACTCCTCGCTAATTTCCTGGAATGTGAAAGCTGGCTGTGTAACCCAGGAAATATTAGCCTATCTCCTTCTTTCACTTTCTCATCACCTACTCCGGACCACCAGGTTCTGGTTCATTAAAGGACCTCAACAAGTGGTGACCAGAACAGGAGCTCGGTACACGTGGCAGATTCGGATGGAGTGACCCCAGGGCCTATTGAGGCCGGTAAGTACTAAGACACGGGTCAATCGGCTGGAAAGCCCCCTCACTTTTCTACTTGACTTAAAGTTCAGGGACTTTCGGTTTCACGCCAATGAGTAGAGGCTTGCCTTCAAACAATAGTTTAACATAATCCCTGGTGCCTTGATAAAGACAGTTTTAATTTAGAAATTCGGCACCAGGTCAAAGAGAATGTTAAATGAGCCACGAGACAGGGGAAAAAATATTCCAATAGATTTCTGGAAAAATTTTCCTACAAGCTCTGCCCTGGCTGCTCCAAATGCTCCTCCTGTGCCAACAGGTGTGAATCTAAAAGTCTCTCCTTTACTAGGACTGGATGGACATGAGTTTGAGTGAACTCCAGGAGTTGGTGATGGATAGGGAGACCTGGTGTGCTGCGATTCATGTGCTCACAAAGAGTCGGATACTACTGAGTGACTGAACTGAATGAAATTTATGCTGATGTTTTAGCTAGATTAGAAACTGCTATTTCCCGTACTGTAATTGGAAAAAAAGATAAAAGGCAACTAGAGAAATTACTTGCTTATGAAAATGCAAATCAGGAAAGTCAAAAGGCTATAGCTCCAATTCGTGAGACAGGGACTCTTATTGATTATTTGAATGCTTGTTACAATCTACCAGAGAAGGTAATGGCAACCCACTCCAGTACTCTTGCCTGGAGAATCCCAGGGACGGCGGAGCCTGGTGGGCTGCCATCTATGGGGTCGCACAGAGTCGGACACGACTGAAGCGACTTAGCAGCAGCAGCAGTTGCAATCTAAGATCAGAAACTCAAAAGATGTAAATGCTAGCTGAAACAATGGTTGCTGCCTTAAGAAAGGGAAATGAAGAATGCTTTACATGTGGAAATTGTAAGGGAAATTTAAAAGGGGACTGCCCTAAGAAAGCTAATTAAAAAAAAAAACAAACCTCCAAAAATCTGCCCTGGCTACTGCTGACATAGAAGAATGCATTGGGCCAAAGACTGTAAATCTAAATTTGACATTGAAAGAAAACATATTCTGGAAAACTCCAAGCAGGGACCCCCCCCCAGGTCCCCTTCAACAAAAACCAGGGAAAAATTTCATCTTTTCCCTGAAACCCTCAACATTTGGCAGTGCTGCCATCAATATACTAGGTTTGTTTTTAGATAATATGAAGTTAATGAGCTCTATTTAAATTCAAATTCATGTGAACTAAAAAATATTCAATATTAAATATAATGTTTATTTAAATATAATTGTTTGCTAATCTAATTAAGTCATCAACATTATATAATACTTTTATTATGCCTAGGCTTAAGATAAACTAAATTTGTCAACAAAATGTAACTCTTTATATATATATAAATATATAAATGAAATGAAAACTTTTAGATAAACTCTATTAAAAATACTTATATTTTTAATAGAATAACTATTATTATAATCTAAAATAATCTCTTAGGATTGGGATAACTTAAATTTCTAGAGTTATACTAAACTAAATAATAAAAGTTTATTATATAACTAGGTCATTTCCAAATAAAATAAGATTTTAAAACATTAATTACTGAACATTAACTTTCTCTTACAAAGTTTTTCTTACAGAAAAACTAAAGAGATTTTAAACTATTAATAAATATATAATGTATGATATATTTATATGTAAAGATATAAATATATATAATAAATATATATTATAATAGGATATAATAAATATATTCACCAATCTTTAAAATGATAATATACAAGACACTTCATAGTTGCTAAAAAAAAAAGTAAGATATATGCTTTTAATAAAACATATAAGATATGGCAAATAAAATGACGAATACAAAAATATAAAAAAAGGTTTATGACAAATAAAAGAAATTACAGGTGACTAAGGAACTTATAGATACACAGCTAGAATTAAAGCATATTGAGGAATCTTGTTCTCCTTGGAACTCTCCTATTTTTGTTATAAAAAAGAAATCTAGCAAATGGCGTCTCCTAACAGACCTCAGAAAAGTTAATACATCTATAAAACGTCTGGGTGCATTACAACCAGTAAATCTCCAGTGACCCTGGGAAGAAGGTCCCATGGTTGGACTTGCTGCCAGATTACCTCAATTTTGTGTTACTCTTGATTCATTTTAATCATAGTGCCTACAACTGGAAACAAATCAAATTTCATTTTACAAATATAATAAAATAGGGGGAAATGTCAGGAAGCATTTAACAGGAGGCATCCTGTGTGTTGTTTTGAATCTATCAGGAATCCTCTGTTTCTTATTATTTTCTGAATATTCAGGAATTAAGAGGAGAGGCAAGCCTCTCCCAGGGCTGAGGGATCCAGGCATTTCCTTCATTAGTTTTTCAATACGGTGACAAGTACCCTCTTCCTTCTTGTGAACCATACAGTAAAAGTGATTGTTTACAACTCTCTCTCTCTTTAATATGGATTGCCTATGTTTTGCAAGTCTGGAATTTTAATCTTTATTTTTGCTGAGAATAACTACAGTATATATGCCCACACCATGTTGATTAAAACACCTTGCTTCATCAGAGCTTGTACCCCCCTGTCTTTCTTTCTTTCTCTCTCTGTCTCTCTCTCTCTCTCTTTCTGGCTGATTTCCTGGAACACGAAAAGCCGGCTGTGTAACCCAGGAAATATTAGCCTCTCTCCTTCTTTCACTTTCTCATCGTCTACTCCAGACCACCAGGTTCTGGTCCATTAAAGGACCTCAATAGCTTTTGATGAGGAGGAAAAGAGTCAAAAAGTAAATGATTTGCTATCCCCATGAATGCTTTTTCCAATTTTATACATAAACAGTTCATTTGATTCTTTGATTAGATTTGCTTGGGTTTTTTTTGTTGTTGTTTGAAGCCATTTTATTATTGACGTTTCCTTCCACAGAATTTAAAACCAGAGATTCTGTTTCTAAACTGGTAACTGCTGCTGCTGCTAAGTTGCTTCAGTTGTGTCCAACTCTGTGCAACTCCATAGACAGCAGCCCACCAGGCTCCTCTGTCCTTAGGATTATCCAGGCAAGAATACTTGAGTGGGTTACCATTTCCTTCTCCAATGCATGAAAGTGAAAAGTCAAAGTGAACTCACTCAGTTGTGTCCGACTTCTTAGCGACTCCATGGACTGTAGCCTACCAGGCTCCTCCGTCCATGAGATCCTCTAGGCAAGAATACTGGAGTGGGTTGCCATTTCCTTCTCCAAAACTGGTAACTGACTACTTTCCAAAGGAAAAAAAAAAAATTAACATAGATCTACTTATAACCTATATCTTCCCTTTTGCAAGAAATGAATAAGGCATTTGAATTGCTCCAAGATGAAAATTAGTGTTTGTGTGTATGTGCGTATGTTTGTGTAATGTATCTCTGCATGATATCTTATACATATGACTCTTAGATCCAAAATTTTATGAAAAATGAGAAGTCTCAGATCAAGTATAAAAGGGAGTGGTTGTAGGAAACCATGTAGATACAAGAGCTTTAAATCAGTTGTGAAGAACACTTTAAGCAGTCATTGTGTGACCCTGAAGTCAAAGTCAAGGGTTAGTCGGTCATGTCCAACTCTGTGTGACCCATGAACTGGAGCCTACCAGGCTTTTCTGTCCATGGAATTCTCCAGGCAAGAATACTGGAGTGGGTTGGCATTCTTTCTCCAGGGGATCTTCCCAACCCAGGGATTAAACCCCAGTCTCTTGCACTGCAGACAGATTCTTTACCACCTGAGCCACCAGGGAAGCCCGTGTGACCCTAAGTGCCCTTGCTCATGCATCACTGTTGTCATCTATAAAATGAGGATGATACCTCTTCCCTTGACAGTCAGGTATGAAGATCAAATGAGAAAATGAAAAGGAAAGACCAATGAAAGAATAAATACTACAAATTATGATATAGTAAAATTTTCTTTGTGATTTGAGTACTGATATAAGTTAAATTAAATTACAATACAACTTAATTAGCAACCTACTTATCACTAACACAATTTTGAAAAAATCTAAATTCCTCCAGAGAGTTATTTATTTACAAAGTACAATTTGTGCTGCTTTTATGAGTTTATTTTTAATCAATAGTATATGATTTGATATTTCAGAAGTATTTCTCTTCAGCATACATTTACTAAACATTTAATAACAACACTGTGGTAAACATACTGGAAAAAGAGATAAAAGTAACCACTGCCTTCAAGTCACTGATGGTTCAGTATTATAAGATACTCATACAAAAAACTACAATATAGGGCTGGATGTGACATCTGCTCAGACAATCCAAAAGACTATAGATTCAAGGCATTAGTTCAGTTCAGTCACTCAGTCGTGTCTGAATCTTTGTGACCCCATGAATTGCAGCATGCCAGGCCTCCCTGTTCATCACTATCTCTCAGAGTTCACTCAGACTGATGTCCATCGAGTACGTGATGCCATCCAGCCATCTCATCCTCGGTCGTCCCCTTCTCCTCCTGCCCCCAATCCCTCCCAGCATCAGAGTCTTTTCCAAGGAGTCAACTCTTCACATGAGGTGGCCAAAGTACTGGAGTTTCAGCTTCAGCATCATTCCTTCCAAAGAAATCCCAGGGCTGATCTCCTTCAGAATGGACTGGTTGGATCTTCTTGCAGTCCAAGGGACTCTCAAAAGTCTTCTCCAACACCACATTTCAAAAGCATCAATTCTTCGGTGCTCAGCCTTCTTCACAGTCCAACTCTCACATCCATACATGACCACAGGAAAAACCATAGCCTTGACTAGACGGACCTTAGTCGGCAAAGTAATGTCTCTGCTTTTGAATATANCCCAGGGCTGATCTCCTTCAGAATGGATTGGTTGGATCTGCTTGCAGTCCAAGGGACTCTCAAGAGTCTCATTGTAGTTGGATAATATTCATCTCCTTGTGACAGGATCCTAGGACTTTATGATCTGAACCACGTCCAGCTCTCTAGCTTCAACTCTTACTACCCCAACCCCCTTGACCATTCAGCCTCAACAACCTCTCAGTTTAATTCATCACATTTATGTCCCCTTCTCCATCTGTCTTCTGCTTGGCTTTGCCTCCGAAGTCCTTACCTCTCAGAAATTAGCATCACGAGATCTTCATCATCTACTTAGGTTTCACTTAAAAATTGCCTCTCAATAGGTGATTTCCCTCCTTATCAGCTTACTCTCTACTGGCCTAATCCCTTGCAGCTTCTATTTTGTTTCCTTCAAAGTGCTTGTTACTAAGTTGAATTATCTTGACATGTATGTCTCTTGTTTACTGTCTGTCTTTCCTGAGGACAGTATAAGGTCCCTGAGAAGAGTAAATGTGTCTTGCTCAGCACTGTACCCTCCGTGTATAGAACAATGTCTAACACAATGAATTTAAGGAATTTAATACATGGTTGAAAAAATGAATAAATTGATAACTCATGGTCTAAAAATAACAAAGAATAAAGAGTAGCCATGAAATTGACATAAAACAATTTAATTAACACCATAGGATTCCACAATAACCTGCCATAGAAAAGTATCATGTCAATCCAAGCCCTTGAGTATATAAGTATTTTACAGCACCAGCAATAATTGATATTCACAGAAAACTTGAATAATATCATCAAGAAAACTTGAGTAATATTCTATATATGCCATAGCAGGGAAGTATATTTATTTAACTTTTTATTAGAAAATAATGAAAACAAAAGATTAGATATTTTACATTTGGAAATTAAATTATCATAACTAGTTATTTATCCCTTATTTTCTATACACTATCCCCTCAAGCCAGAAGCCTGAAAATAATCCTAAATTCTTTTTATCTTCCTTATCTTCACATGCAATAAATTGAGTGTTTTCAATTTTATCTCCCAACTTTTCTTGATAATATTTCTTATTTAATATTCATATTACCAATGTATGATTGGTTATCATCATTTCTTACCTGAACTATCACTCAGAGATTCTTACTCTAACTTTATAAATCATAAAATATAAACAGAAGTATCTAACAATAAATTAAGCACTCTGGTATATTACTATTGCTTATAGCAAAATTTCCAATGACATCATTAGGACATGCAAACATTTTCATGACTTTAACCTCCTCTACCCAACCTACTTCATTGTTTTACATCATAGTAATGTTTTTTTATGGACTTCCCTGATGGCTCAGAGGGTAAAGCATCTGTCTGCAATGAAGGAGACCTGGGTTCGATCCCTGGGTTGGGAAGATCCCCTGGAGAAGGAAATGGCAGCCCACTCCAGTGTTCTTGCCTGAAGAATCCCAGGGATGGGGGAACCTGGTGGGCTGTCATCTATGGGGCTGCACAGAGTCGGACATGACTGAAGCGACTTAGCAGCAGCAGCAGCAGGAGGATATTCTGATTTTTTTTTTTCATCCAGGTAATTTTTATGCATCTTTCCATCATTACTAAAACCTTGCCCAATTTTCCAGTATGGGGCAAGAGCTCCTTTATTTTATGCTTCCTCAAACCTCAAATATATTTCATTGAACTCATTAAAATGTTTGAGTTTCAGTTATCAAAGAATCCAACTAAATATAGTTCATTCAATAGAGTTCATTACCTCCTATAATAAAATGATTTGCAGGAAATCATTTCAGGTTTGTTGGGGACTGATTAATGTTAAGTATCTGGGTCACTTTTTTTTCCTTTAAAATTCTTATTCTTAACATGGCTACCATAGGTCCAAACTTCATACATTCCTCCAACTATATTTAAAGGCAGAGAGGAGAAGGAAATAGCTGATGGATGGGTAACCAAGAGCACCAGCAATTATAACACTGATATCTCTGTTGATATGTACATTTTTCCCATGATTTTTTAAAACTCTTCATGAATATATTGCTACATACTATTATTTTGTATATCATGACATTAATAAAAGTTGACTATCAATAAAAGCTGGCATAAATGCTAGTCATCATTAACATCAAAATGTTAACTCAAAGTAGACTTAAACAACATTTCTTTATTGCTAAGTTGAAGCTATATTAGTTTTCTAGTGATGTCATAACGAAATACCACAACTGAGTGGGTTAAAACTACACAAATTTATTCTCTCACAGGACTGGAGGTTAGATATCTGAAATAAAAATGTTAGTATGGCCACTGTCCCTCTAAAACTGTAGAAAAAAATCTATTATTTAACCTAACATCCATGGACCTATTTAAGGCACTTAGAGGCTATAACATTTCTGTGCTTCTGCATAACTTTCCATGCTGAGACAAAACAGGAACTCTCAGATAAAATTTGAGTCATTTTCCCAATTTGATCTGGAATTTTTGTTTAAGCTCAAACAATTTTCCATTTGACCAAAACCATAATTTGCATATTACATATAAATAATCTTCAGAATAAGACTCTATAAGAGCATAAGGTTTTAAAAGCTCATCAGTATTCTGAGGTTGGTTAAGTACATTTATTAATGGTTAAGTACATTTATTATCGGCTAAGTACGTTTATTTATTTTTAAAGACATTCTTAGCTATATGAGCATTGGTGGTGGCAGGTAAGTGGCCAAATTGTGTCTAATTCTTACAACCCCATGGACTGTAACTCATCCGGCTCCTCTATCCATGGGTTTTCCCAGGCAAGAATACTGGAGTATGTTGCCATTTCACCCTCCAGGGAACCTTTCCCACCCAGTGATCAAACCAAGGGCTCCTGGATTGCAGGAAGTCTCCTGCTTTGAAGGTGAATTCTTCATTGACTAAGCAACCAGTTCAATTCATTTCTGTTGCTCAACTGTGTCAGACTCTTTGTGACTGCATGGATTGCAGCACGCCAAGCTTCCCTGTCCATCACCAATTCCCGGAGCTTGCTCAAACTCATGTCCATCAAGTTGGTGATGCCATGAAATCATCTCATCCTGTGTTGTCCTCTGCTCCTCCCGTCTTCAATCTTTCCCAGCATCAAGGTCTTTTCCAACGAGTCAGTTCTTCACATCAGGTGGCCAGCCTATTAGAGCTTCAGTTTCAGGATCACTCCTTCCAATGAGTATTCACGACTGATTACCTTCAGGATTGACTGGTTGGATCTCCTTGCAGTCCAAGGGACTCTCAAGAGTCTTCTCCAACACCACAGTTCAAAAGTATCAATTGCTCAGTGCTCAGCTTTCTTTAGGCCAAACTCTTCATCCATACTGGGCTATTAAGAAAACTATAGCATTGACTAGCCAGATCTTTTTCAGCAAAGTAGTGTCTCTGTTTTTTAATATGTTGTCCAGGTTGGATATAACTTTTATTCCAAGGAACAAACATCTTTTAATTTCATGGCTGCAGTCACCATCTGCAGTGATTTTGGAGCCCAAGAAAACAAAATCTGTCACTGTTTCCATTGTTTCCCTATGTATTTGCCATGAAGTGATGGGACCAGATGCCATGATCTTCGTTTTTTGAATGTTGAGCTTTAAACCAGCTTTTTCAGTCTCCTCTTTCACTTTCATCAAGAGGTTCTTGAGTTCTTCCTCACTTTCTGCCATAAGAGTGGTGTCATCTGCATATCTGAGGTTATTCATATTTCTCCCACCAATCTTGATTCCAGCTTTTGCTTCATCTGGTCCCCCATTTCACATGATGTACTATGGATATAAGTTAAATAAGCAGGGTGACAATATACATACTCCCTTCTCAATTTGGAATCAGTCTCTTGTTCAATATCTAGTTCTAATGGTTGCTTCTTGACCTGGACACAGATTTCTCAAGAGGCAGGTAAAGTGGTCTGGTATCCCCCTCTCTTCAAGAATTTTCCACAGTTTGCTGTGTTCCACACAGTCAAAGGCTTTAGCATACTCAATGAAGCAGAAGTCAATTTTTTTTCTGGATTTCTCTTGATTTTCCTATGATCCAACAGATGTTGGCAATTTGATCTCTGGTTCCTCTGCTTTTTCTATATGCAGCTTGAACAACTGGAAGGTCTCAGGAACCAGGGATACCCATATTAGAATTAAAGAGCACTTGTTAGATATCTGAGACTTTGGTGAATTATCCATAAATGGAGAAGAACAAGATGAGGGGAGAATGAGAGAAAAGAGAGGCATAAATATCAACACTATCTGCTAACTACTATGGACTATTTGTTGGAATCCACCAAGTATTGAGAGCTTAAAGAAGGTATCACAAAAAGAGGATTTTGTTCGGTAAAGAAAAGGGGGGAAGAGCATACCAAGTCAAACAGATAGCATACATACTATGTTTGCATGTATTGGAGAGAAGAAGGAATGTGTGGGTACAGAACAGAGAGGAGAGAATGAAGAAAGAAGGGAGGAGAGGAGATGGTGCCTTACAGTGAGAATGGGGCCATATTGAACCACATCAGTACAAAGTAACCCCATGGTTATAAGCAAAAATTGTTTACCTTCAAAAACAGAGGATGCCAGAGTTTGTTTCTCCCTGAGTATAAATGATTTGGGATATGGAGCTTTGAAGAGATGGCCTCCAGGGTTTAAATGAAAACTACAGTTTTGCTGGATTTAGAAAAGGCAGAAGTATCAGAGATCAAACTGCCAACATCATTGGATCCTAGAAAAAGTAAAGGAATTCCAGAAAAACATATATTTCTGCTTAAAGATTTTGACTGTGGATCAAAATAAACTATGGAAAATTCTCTAAAAAATAGGAATACTAGACTACCTGACCTGCTTCCTGAGAAACCTTTTGCAGGTCAAGAAGTAAAGTTAGAACTGGACATGGAAAAACTGACTGGTCAAAATTGGGAAAAGAGCATGTCAAGGCTCTATATTGTGACCCTGTTTATTTAACTTTCATGAAGAGTACATCATATGAAATGCCAGGGTGTATTAATCACAAGCTGGAATCAAGATTTCTGGAAGAAATATCAACAATCAGCTATGCAGATGACACCACCCTAATATCAGAAAGAAAAAAGGAACTAAAGAGCCTCTTTTTGAGAATGAAAGAGGAGAATGAAAAAGCTGGCTTAAAACTCAACATTCAAAAAACTAAGATTATGACATTCATTCCCATCACTTCATGGCAAATAGATGGGAAAAAAAGTGAAAACAGTGACGTATTTTATTTTCTTGGGCTCCAAAATCACTGTGGAGGATTGACTGAAGCTATGAAGTTAAAAAACGCTTGCTCATTGGAAGGAAAGATATGACAAACTTAGAAAGCTTATTAAAAAGCAGAGACATCATTTTGCTGACAAAGGTTCTTGTTAGTCAAAGCTATGGTTTTTCCAGTAGTCATGCATGTATGTGAGAGCTGGACCATAAAAAAAGCTGAGCACCAAAGAATTGATCCCTTTGAAATGTGGTGCTGGAGAAGATTCTTGAGAGTTTCTGGACTGCAAGAAAATCTAACCAGTCAACCCTAAAGGAAATCAACCCTGATATTCATTGGAAGCACAGATGCTGAAGCAGAGGTTCCAATACTTTGGCCACTTAATGCAAAGAGCTGACTCACTGGAGAAGACCCTGATACTAAGAAAGGAGGGCAGGAGGAGAAAGGGATGACAGAGGATGACATGTTTAGAAAGCATCACCGACTCAAGGGATGTGAGTTTGAGCAAACTCTGGGAGGTAGTGAAGGACAGGGAAGCCTGATGTGTTGCAGTCCATTGGGTTGCAAAGAGTCAGACAGGACTTAGTGACTGAACAGCAACAACAAATAGTCTTGCTATTCACCTACCTCTATAATAATTATGATCTTTTCAACTCATTTCTCAAATATAATTTCACACTGCTCTTTCCTCAACAAACAGCCTAGTGACAAACACTGAGTGACAATAAATAAATTGGATAATGTCAAATTCCAACTTTTTTGCAGTACACATACTGAGTGACAGTATAATAAATTAGATAATGTCAAATTCTAAGATATTATATTTGATTCTTAATTCAAACCACAACTCAAAACAGTCATCTGTTTATTTTGTTTAGTATCAGGTTTATTGAACTAAGTCTATCTTCTGTATTTAAATGAAGATAATTAGATTTGAGTTATCAATGTCATAACAAATCAAATATGCCTTGGGTTATAAATATAAAATGTACACATTTTTGGTGAAACAATTATCAGGGAAAATATATCCTAAGATGTCAGAATTTTTTTTTCAAATTCTGCTTTGATACATCAAATTATATAATTGTGTTTTCTTTATTACAAAGCAAGTATTCTATATCTTCAAATTGTTATATAAAGTAAACTCCATAGGGTACCTACTTTAATGAAAAAGATAAAAATGTAGAGAAGATTTTACAAGTCTTCCTGTAATAAAAACTAAGTAAAACTATCAGGTTTTAACAAAAATGATCTGTGCAATCAGACCCAAATAATAAAATATGTCTCATATAGCTACTGGCAAAAGGGAATAACTTAGGAAAAATCATTAATAGAATTAATTAGATAAATTTTTCATTTTCATATGCAAGTTCCTCTTTAATATGTTAAGAACTGAGTAGTATTTGATTTTAGTGAATCAGAATTTAAAATATATGTTCAATAAGGATTTTAGTCAGTTCTCAAGTAGATCAGACAATGAATATTTCTCAGGCTAGTACCACAACAAAGTGGAATAACAAATCTAGGCTTCCTGTAAAAGGACTTCTACAGACAGCAAACAACAGTTTTAGGATACACGGATGAGAGTTCAAAGCAAGCAGAGGCTGAGAACCAGACACAGAAGATAGCTGAGAAAACTATGGTCAAAACAGAAGAGAATTAGTTCACAAGTTCAGCAAAGTGTGGGAAACCCCAATATATGAGCAAAGGTTCCAAAATACTGAAGAAACGTCAGTTACAAAAACTGGGCAAAACAATGAAGAGACATGGGAAAAGAAAAATGGATTGCCTAAGGGCTAGGAAATAAGATTGTAGAAAATTTTTATTCACTGAGCTAATTAATGTCTTCTTTGCATGTGTGTGCATGCTAAGTAGCCTCAGTCATGTCTGATTCTGTGACCCATAAGTCTGTGACTGTAGCCCGCCAGGTTCCTCTGCCCATGGAATTCTCCAGGCAAGAATACTGGAGTGGGTTGCCATTTCCTCTTCCAGGAGGTATTCCTGACCCAGGGATAGAGCCTGTGTCTCTTATGTCCCCTGCATTGTCAGGCAGGTTCTTTCCCATGAGAGTTACCTGGGAAGTCCAAATATCTTCTTAGTAAATATAAACCTCATTCCACAGGTCCCAGAAATTGTTAGGTGAAACAGTTAGGTAAATCCCTGAGAACAAGTCTCTATCATAATGTCTTTAATCCCCAGGGCATGCTTAGTACAGTGCCCACTGTATAGGCAGTACCCAATAAATATTTATTGAATAAGTGACACAAACCATGGATTTCTTGATGTCAGACTCTGTTTTATACAGCACTGCATTATCCACAGCCCCTAACACTGTGCTTGTCAAAGCTCGGTGACTATTTGCTAAAAGAATGACAGTGATGATCATTCTTTCTTCAATCCTGTCTTCAAAGATTAATTTCACAAGATTTTCAAGGTGTCAATCTATCCCTAGTCTGCGCTGAACTTATTGACAAGTTTTGTAAACCCTACCCACTCTGACAAGGAGTATTCAATCCTTAGCCTCCCTCTATTAAAAACCTGATTGTCAAAATGCATTTATTTCTCACTGGATTTTTAACACTGAGGCTCTCATGTTATTTATTTGATAATAAAATTAAACTTTTAAGTAACTATTTTCCAGTAAATTTTATTTTCTAATCCTCCCCATAATTGCCTTAGAGTTTGTTTTCTAAAGTTAAACTGATTAAAATTATTTCTTAGATTGGAAAGTAATACAACTCAGAAAATTCAACCCAGAGCCATATTCAAGCCTCTTTGCGCTATGGCCCTTTTTGGGACAGTGCTACAAAGCTGAGGGTGTGGGTCGTATGCTCCATCATTCTTTTAACCAGTTATTGGAACACTTCCACCCTTATTCCAGCAGATGTGCATTTAACAGATATGTATTCTTTGTCACAGGTGGCTTAAGGTGTGAAGCCTGGATGTAAAGAGTAAAAACTCATTCTCACCAAAAAAAAAAAAAAAGTAGATGTCCTATTAATGTTGGAGCAATAATTTAAATGAGCACCCCACATAACGATATGCTAAAAGCATATTCATTTGATTTCCACTGAATTCACCAGTCTTGGAACAGAGGAGGACTCTGTTTGATTAACAAGTTGTATTTTGTCTTCTAAATAAGTAAATAATACTGTACATGCTTGCAGTAAATTAGAAGCATACTCCCACGGTAAGAAATTGATAGTGCTTGGGAAATTTATTTTTCAAAACATTGTCTCACTTATTTGTTTTAGGTTCTCTACAAATAATGGACTTTGCTGGCTGCAGAACCACTAAAGAATTTTCTCCTTGAAATATTCTAATCGTCTCCTTGGTACAATATTCAACACAATGTATGATTAATCCTATCAAAAATCCCTAATCAAGGTGCTGAACACCATTCCAATTCCATTATCCTTTAATTCTCTGCATCGTTCTGATTTTTCCACGGGACAGGACCTGTGGGATGATCTGGCAGCAAGACTAGCACAGCAAGCTGCCACACATAAGGCAGCCTGTCTGTGCTGCTGGCGTCTTTTGCCAACCTGCACACACACGGCCTGGTAAGTGTCGGACCATCACTTGTCAGGCAAGCTTTCAGTGTGAAATGGAGCACAGCTGAGCCACTTTGTAATATGAAAACAAATGATCCACTGGTCAATAAACAGAAAATCAAATAAGCCAAATCTGCCAAGTACTGTAAGTATACAGTATACCTCAGGTAGAAACAGTGGGTAGAAACACCCCGTCATACTGATTTTTATTAGCAGGTAAAGTGGAGAGAAAGGAAACAAAAGAGAACTTCCTTTCAATCTTCATAACAAATGCGATGTTTTATAAACAAAAGATTTTGGTGGAATGATTGATAAAGATTTGCTCCAGTTTTGTGAGGCCTGTTTCTAGGGCATGTAATCTAAATTCATATTTATCCCNCTGGTGCTAAAGCTGAAACTCCAATACTTTAGCCACCTCATGCGAAGAGTTGACTCATTGGTAAAGACTCTGATGTTGGAGGGATTGGGGGCAGGAGGAGAAGGGGACGAAAGAGGATGAGATGGCTGGATGGCATCACCGACTCGATGGACGTGAGTTTGAGTGAACTTTGGGAGTTAGTGATGGACAGGGAGGCCTGGCATGCTGCGATTCATGGGCTGGCAAAGAGTCAGACACGACTGAGCAACTGAACTGAACTGATGTATGAATATGTTTTTATGTGTGTGTATATATATATGTATTCCAAAGGTAAGCATACCAATTTTTCTATTAATATGGAAATTAATCTGTGTATACTATATAAGCTTTATGAAGTAGGGTACAATGCGAAAGTTGCTCTGCTAAGTTGCTTCAGTCATGTCCGACTCTGTGAGACCCCAGAGACTCCCCCGTCCCTAGGATTCTCCAGGCAAGAACACTGGAGTGGGTTGCCATTGCCTTCTCCAATGCATGGAAGTGAAAAGTGAAAGTGAAGTCGCTCAGTCATGTCCGACTCCTAGCGACCCCATGGACTGCAGCCCACCAGGCTCTGTCTATGCGATTTGCTAGGCAAGAATACTGGAGTGGGTTGCTATTGCCTCAGTTGTGTCTAACTCTTTGAGACTCTGTGGACTCTGTCTCTTATACACATCTTATACAGTATACCTCAGGTAGAAACAGTGGGTAGAAACACCCCGTCATACTGATTTTTATTAGCAGGTAAAGTGGAGAGAAAGGAAACAAAAGAGAACTTCCTTTCAATCTTCATAACAAATGCGATGTTTTATAAACAAAAGATTTTGGTGGAATGATTGATAAAGATTTGCTCCAGTTTTGTGAGGCCTGTTTCTAGGGCATGTAATCTAAATTCATATTTATCCCTTCTCTCTCTCTCTCTCCTAATGCAGCTCTTTTGATGCCAAAGTACTAGACACAGAGATAGGAGACTTGGAAGAGACAGCTAATATAGTGGATGTGGGTGCTGTGTTTCAAATTCTTTCGCCCTCAAAATTCATATGTTGAAATCCTAATCCCCAGTATCTCAGTATGTAACTGTATTTAGAGATAAAGTTTTCACAGAGGTATTAAAGGTAAAATGAGGTCATTACTGTGGGCCCCAAATCCAATATGACTGCTAGCCTTATAAAAAGACGACATTGACATTGACATGACAGACAGGGAACATGTTCCAAGGAACAGAAAGAAGATGATCAATCTACAGCCAGGGACAGAGGCCTGGAACAGATTCTTCCCTGGTGCCCCCCAGAAAAAATCACTTCTACTGACAGCTTGATCTCAGAATTTTAGCTTCCAAAACTGAGAAAATAAATTTTGATTGAAGCCACCTAGTTTGTAATATGTTGTTAGGCATCCTTAGAACCCTAATACACTAGGCTTTACAAGTTTAATTATTTATCCACCAATAGTAAGGCTCTGGAGTTTTTCCAGATGAAATGATCTCGACCTGAGGGTCAAAGTACATTTCTAATGAAGAAACCCCTTTATATTCTTGTGCCTATATTGAGTTGTTGAAGACAATTTTGCAGGCAAGGTGCATGATTAGCATTCTGAATATTATTTATACCCCAATTCTGATTTTAATATTCCTTTTGATAAATCTGAAAATTTAAACTTGCCAATAACTAGAAAAAGAGTATATATCCAATCGGTTTAAAAAAAAAAAATCCAGGCAAATCTTCTGCCTCTAGAGGAATGAGCAATCAGAAGCAGTTACTATGGCAGATTTCGGATGATCCCTGCCATCCAGTGGTGGAGATCTCATTTCTTTACTGACTGAATGTGGCTACACCAATATAATATGATGGGAGCAACATTATATTGACTTTTAAACTCTAATACTTTGGCCACCTGATGCGAATAACTGATTCATTGGAAAAGATCCTGATGCTGGGAAAGATTGACGGCAGGAGAAGAAGGGGACAACAGAGGATGAGATGGTTGGATGGCATTACCGACTCAATAAAGATGAGTTTGAGCAAGCTCCAGGAGTTGGTGACAGACAGGGAGGCTTGGTGTACTGCAGTCCATGGGGTCGCAAAGAGTCAGACACGACTGAGCACCTGACCTGAACTGAATACTATGTTAATTCCAGCCTAATATTTATCAAAACTGGTGGCTTCTGCTTCCTCCTCTTGAAAGGCAGTCAACATGTAAGAAATCTAACAACCCTGAGACTGCCAAGTGGTAAGAAGCCCACTCCACCATTCCACAGAGAGAGAATGGACGCATCAAGAAGCACTGAGCCACCAGATATGCGAGAAAAGCCCTCTCGCCTTTCCAGCCAGTACAGCTATGAACTAAGGCCAAGGGAGTGACTGCCTCAGCCAGCTGCAAGAACTAAGATTCTATAGACACGGTCCCAAGTAAGGAAGCCCAGCCAGTGTGCTCAGGTGTGTGAGCTATCCCAAGTAAGACCCCTAGGTCGTGAGGCAGAAGTGAGCAACTCTCATATTTATGATCCTCAGACGAAAAATGAAATGATTGTTGTTTAAGATGCTAAATTTGGGGTAGTTTTCTTTGTGCAGAAATAAGTAACTGAAGCAGTCTTAAATAAGCTATTGAGACTTTATGGAAATATATTTAGGGACAAGGATGTTATGCTGTATTGCGGGGAGCCAGCATGGGGAATCCTGCCCGTGGCAAAGGTCGTGGGGAAGGGGGCCTGACAAAATGCAAAGATGGGATCGGGCCTCAGGGGTCCCCTGGATTTTCTCAAGCATCTACCCAGAACTAAAATTTGTCTGCTTTACTATATTATGACTTTCACCAACTCCTCTGACATTAACAGGGGGCTGTCCCCCCACCACCTTTTTCTGGAAAAAGTTACTTAGAGGTTTTACACAATAAGTCTCCTGGGCATAATAAGAGTGTTTCAATCCAAAAACCCCTCTGATGGCTTTCTAGCCTGCCTGACAGGTTTGTCTGGACTCTTATAGCTGCGCATGTGATTGTTTGCAGCCTCCTGACCATGAGAGGCACAGGAAGCTTAAAACATCCTAAGGATGTAGGGGCTTCCAAGGAGTCAAAATCATTAGAATAGGACTGATTAAGGGTTTCATTGTTGACCCAATACTTACTGCCAAATTTTCATATCTTTTATTTGTTGATATAGTTGGTATGTAGAAAAAATAGGTAGTAGCCCTGGTATTAGCAACATTAGATCTTTTAGTTAAGTACCTTCTTTGTTATAACCCACTGCACCTTTGTTCTACAGGGATGTAACTTTATTTAGTGCTTTGAGGGTGATGCAGATTAAGGAAAAACACTTCAGGAAAAATGAGATTAACATTCATTAAGGAAGAGAGCCATAAAGTGTTAACAGGCCTCTTGGCCAGAAGATAATGTAAATCACCTGAGACCTTTTGTATACGGAAAGATATGCAGAAAGAAAGCCTGGTATTGATAAGGGTCAGGACTGCTGCCTGCATGACTCTGTATCTTCCATTATGTAAGACTTAGAGTATATAAGCACCTTTTGAAAATAAAGTTATGGGTTTTTTGCACACGCTTGGTCTCCCCTGTATCAACTCTCTCTTTTTCCCTCTCCCTCCCTCTCTTTTTCAGGCTGATCCCTTGGAACACAGAGGCTCGCTGTGTCTACTTATTTGCCCGGGCTTCTAAGACCCACACAAGAGGGAGCCCAAGGCAGGGCACCCTCCGCTATTCAAGTGGGCACCTGTGGCCTAATGTAGACGGTGCAAGTTTCTTATCCTGAGACTTTATTAGCTTTCCGTGTAAACCAAGGAATATCAGCCTCTTTTCTCTGCTATTTTTTCACTACATTCTTCTTCTCTAATCTCTCTTTAAATCTCTAATTAATCTCTCTTTAATCACTGACTCTGTCCCCACTTTGAATACCCTGGATCCACTGGGGCTGGACCCCAGCACTGTATCTCCAAAAGAATATAAAATTTTGGATCAGAGAGAAAGAAAGCCTTTGCTAAATTCAAAATGCTGACCAATTATGAACTCTAAATAATCATGAATTTTTATTGCATCCAGTTTTGCTCCTTAGTTCTGCAGTGTTAAACATTACTTACAGTAGTATAATGTCCATCTAGAAGCTTTACAGTTCTTCCATCAACCTGGGGACTTTCATTGGAGAAGTTCATTAGTGGAGCCCTTTGGTTATGACCACTGCCCCTTGCCCATAGAGGAAAGCTTGGAGATTTGTTATTCAACTCTCTTATTGTACACAGTGGAAACAAGGCTCAGAGATCCTAAGTAACCTCCTCTATATCACAGAACCAATATTTGATTAGGGCATGATGTCAGATTTTCTGACATGCAGCACAGTGAACGCACTCNGCTTGGAGATTTGTTATTCAACTCTCTTATTGTACACAGTGGAAACAAGGCTCAGAGATCCTAAGTAACCTCCTCTATATCACAGAACCAATATTTGATTAGGGCATGATGTCAGATTTTCTGACATGCAGCACAGTGAACGCACTCTGTGATATCACTTTTAATGGAATTTATAAATTACTAATGATTTTAGTAATTTTTTAATTTCCATACTTTAGTTAATTCTATATTTTACAAAGTCCCACAAATCCAACATTAGTATCTACCTACTTTACTTTTATACCACAGTACCTTTTCTATAGGTGGCACTAGTGGTGAAGAACCTGCCTGCCAATGCAGGAGATGTAAGAGATGCAGATTAGATCCCTGGGTTGGGAAGATCCTCTGAAGGAGGGCAGGGCAATCAAGTATTCTTGCCTGGAGAATCCCATAGACAGAGGAGGCTGGTGGGCTACAGTCCATAGCATTGCAAAGAGTCAGACATGACTGAAGCAACAACATTCAGTCTCCTTTTCTATATGCATATCTTTTTTTTTTTTTTGCTTGTTAGTTTATTTTACTTCAACATAACCATCATTTCTCCACATCTTGATATTCACATATTGGTTTTTCTTTTTTCTTTTTAGTTCCAATATTATTTTATATTTGTAAATTAAAATATTTGGAAAAGGCCTTAGAACAGAAAAATAAAGTTTTTATGATATTTTTTGACACAACTTGATATTATATATAGTGACACATATATGCATATCTTATATGCAGAGTACATCATGAGAAATGCTGGGCTGAAAAAGCACAAACTGGAATCAAGATTGCTGGGGAAAATATCAATAACCTCGGATAAGGAGATGACACCATCCTTATGGCAGAAAGTGAAGAGGAACTAAAAAGCCTCTTGATGAAAGTGAAAGAGGACGGTGAAAAAGTTGGCTTAAAGCTCAACATTCAGAAAACTAAGATAATGGCATCTAGTCCCATCACTTCATGGGAAATAGATGGGGAAACAGTGGAAACAGTGGCTGATTTTATTTTGGGCTCCAAAATCACTGCAGATGATGATTGCAGCCATGAAATTAAAAGACACTTACTC
>SJYV01042497.1:214715-263686 GCA_006410875.1 Neotragus pygmaeus
CTGCCAACAAAAGTCCATCTAGTCAAGGCTATGGTTTTTCCAGTGGTCATGTATGGATATGAGAGTTGGACTGTGAAGAAAGCTGAGCACTGAAGAATAGATGCTTTTGATCTGTGGTGTTGGAGAAGACTCTTGAGAGTCCCTTGAACTGAGAGGACATCCAACCAGTCCATCCTAAAGGAGATCAGTCCTGGGTGTTTACTGGAAGGACTGGTGCTAAAGCTGAAACTCCAATACTTTAGCCACCTCATGCGAAGAGTTGACTCATTGGTAAAGACTCTGATGTTGGAGGGATTGGGGGCAGGAGGAGAAGGGGACGAAAGAGGATGAGATGGCTGGATGGCATCACCGACTCGATGGACGTGAGTTTGAGTGAACTTTGGGAGTTAGTGATGGACAGGGAGGCCTGGCATGCTGCGATTCATGGGCTGGCAAAGAGTCAGACACGACTGAGCAACTGAACTGAACTGATGTATGAATATGTTTTTATGTGTGTGTATATATATATGTATTCCAAAGGTAAGCATACCAATTTTTCTATTAATATGGAAATTAATCTGTGTATACTATATAAGCTTTATGAAGTAGGGTACAATGCGAAAGTTGCTCTGCTAAGTTGCTTCAGTCATGTCCGACTCTGTGAGACCCCAGAGACTCCCCCGTCCCTAGGATTCTCCAGGCAAGAACACTGGAGTGGGTTGCCATTGCCTTCTCCAATGCATGGAAGTGAAAAGTGAAAGTGAAGTCGCTCAGTCATGTCCGACTCCTAGCGACCCCATGGACTGCAGCCCACCAGGCTCTGTCTATGCGATTTGCTAGGCAAGAATACTGGAGTGGGTTGCTATTGCCTCAGTTGTGTCTAACTCTTTGAGACTCTGTGGACTAAACAGTCCATAGAATTCTCCAGGTCAGAATACTAGTGTGGGTAGCTATTCCCTTCTCCAGGGGATCTTTCCAACCCAGGGATGGAACCTGAGTCTCCCACATGTCAGGCGGATTCTTTACCAGCTGAGCCACCAAAGAAGGACAGTAGGATACAAATCACAGAGTGTTTCAAAAAGTTGGATTCCGTGGAGATTAGTAGACTATTAATATAATGAAATCCAGTTGTATCAGGCATTATCAGATGGGGAAGAAATGCTCTGTCAGTTTTAACCCAGTCTGCAAAGGCAGTCAGCCACATGCAACCACCAATGATGTGCTCCACTGTGTGATGCCAGATGGAGCTCTGGAGATACATCCCTTACTGTGGTGTGAGCCAGTGGCGACCTCTGTGTAAGCAGACTGCAATTACTTCCACATTACCGTGAACACAGAAGAACAGAAACCTTATTAAACACAGATTAAGTTCATTATTGTATAAATTCCTCCTTGGAAACTGAGCCTAATCCTTTCCCAAAATATTAAACATGGCACTGATATTACATTAAAGATAGAAATAATACCCTCCTCCTTATCTTGGCTCACCTCTGTCATATTAATGAGGAAAACTTGTAATAGCTGTAGCTGCTGCTTGTGTAAAAGAGCAGCTGCCAGCTAGATCCAGAGTCAGATTCCTCTCTCTGGTTCTCTACATGATATTTTCCACAAAATCTTTTCAGATTGATCTTCACTCGAAAGGCCTTCAGTGCAAGCTAATCTGGAGTTTCATGTTGCAAAGGTCTTGGATGGCAAACATTATGTTTGCATTCTCCAGTAATTGTGTTTGACCGAAAACACATTTGTAACTGGCTCTGCACTCAGAGTAGGAACTCCCCAGGGCCAGTGTCAACGCCTCAGTAAGGCTGTTCAATTGGAACAGGATTGGAGAGCAGCTTGGCTCTATGCACACCTACCTTTTTCCAATTAAATACATGTTTTTCATGGATGCAACAAAATCTTTTTTATTTTCAGTTATGTTTTAGGGTTTTCATTCAACACTATGTTTTCCCGTTAGAGAATTTTATATGCATGTTTTGTGTAAGGAACTGTCCAGTAAAACTAACTCAAATCGGGGTCAATTCTCAGAGAAAGCTTAAAATGCAAAAGTATAATTTCAATAACTATTATCAACTGCCTCCATACCTTAGGGGGGAAGAATCATTTTGACTGATATTTTATATAATTGGAAGAGAAAAGAGGATTGAAGAGTAATCAGAAAACAGAGAAAGAGGAAAAGNGAGAAAGCTTAAAATGCAAAAGTATAATTTCAATAACTATTATCAACTGCCTCCATACCTTAGGGGGGAAGAATCATTTTGACTGATATTTTATATAATTGGAAGAGAAAAGAGGATTGAAGAGTAATCAGAAAACAGAGAAAGAGGAAAAGAGCAAAGAAAACAAGACAGAGGATTTATGAATAAAGACCAGAGAACCAAGATGCTCTCAGAATGGTTATGCTTCTTTTCCCTATCAGATGCTTCATTACTGCCAAACCTTTTCTCAACCTGATTTTTCCATAAATTATTATGTTGGTGCAAAACTAATTGTGGTTTGTACACAGTTGAAATTTGCTGTTTGATATTGGAGTATATTCTTAATAAATGTAATTATATAATACTTTATTTTAATCTTGCTTTATTTTTTTTTTGCTAATGACTTATTGCTTGCTGTATACTTTATATTTATTTTAGACTCTAAAAATGATGTTAGACAAAAAGCAAATTCGAGTGATTTTCTCATTCGAGTTCAAAATGGGCTGTAAAACAGCGGAGACAACTCACAAAATCAACAACACATTTGGCCAAGGAACTGCTAATGAACCTACAGTGCAGTAGGTTCAAAAAGTTTGCAAAGGAGACAAGAGCCTTGAAAATGAGAAGTGCAGTGACTGGTCATGAGAAGTGCAGTGACTGACCATCAGAAGTTGACAATAAACAACTGACAACAAGCAAAAAAATTTGCTTTTTGTCTAACATCATTTCTAAGGTCTAAAATAAATATAAAGTATACAGCAAGTAATAAGTCATTAGCAAAGAAAATCATTGAAGCTGATACTCTTTCAACTACAGGAAGTTGCCAAAGAAGCGAACATTAGCCATTCTATGGTCGTTTGGCATTTGGAGCAAATTGGAAAAGTGAAAATCCTCGGTAAGTAGATGCCTCATGAGCTGACAGGGAAAAAATTAGAAAAGTATTTTCTAAAGTGTTGTCTTCTCTTATTCTATGCAACAACAATGAACTGTTTCTTGATCGGACAACAAACCATTTCTTGATCAGACGTGTGATCATGATGTGATCACACAGCTGTGACATGCAACAAAGGTGGATTTTATATGACAACCAGTGATGACTAGCTCAGTGATTGGTCTGGGAAGAAGCTCCAAAGCAATTCCCAAAGCCAAACTTGCACCCAAAAAAGGTCCTGGTCGTGGCTGGGTGGTCTGCTGCCAGTCTGCTTTCTGAATCCCAGTGAAACCATCACATCTGAGAAGTATGTTCAACAAATCAATGAGATGAACCAAAAACTACAATGCCTAAAGCCAGCATTGGCCAATAGAAAGGACTCGATTCTCCACCACAATGTCCAACCACACATAGCACAACCAATGCTTCAAAAGTTGAATAAATTAGGCTACAAAGTTTTGCTTCATCTGCCATATTCACCTGACCTCTTGCCAGCTGACTACCACTTCTTCAAGTATCTTGACGATTTTTTGCAGGGAAAATGTTTCTATAACCAGCAGAAAATGCTTTCTAAGAGTTTGTTGAATCCCAAAGGATGGATTTTAACGCCACAGCAATACACTTATTTCATGTTGGCCAAAAAAAAATGTGTTTATTGTAATGGTTCCTATTTTGATTAATAAAGATGTGTTTGAGCCCAGTTCTAATGATTTATGATCCATGATCCAAAACTGCAATTACTTTTGTACCAACCTAATATAATTGGTAAAACAACACAGTAGGAGGGCCCAGACAGAGAGGCCAATTTTTCCCCCTTATAATTAATGCTCAAAGTTCTAACAGCTGGGCTCATACAAATTGATCAAACAAGTAATAGTCTCCTAATCTTTTATTTATTTTATTTAGATATAGGGTAAAATGCCGTTTGCTTGAAAGCTGTCATGGATATTAAAATCAACAAATGTCAGAGTGAGAAAAAAATCAAATGATATCTTTTCATCTATAAACCAATACAGACACTCTATGAAAGTCACTTTATCAGGCTATTGCCATTTGTACAAGAAAATTGTAACTTTATGTAGAATGATGTCTTCTATTATTGGTTCTTGTTTAGGGGGAAGATGGTTTAGGGAAAAAAAAAATATTGCAGCTATTTCATGCACAGACCTAAGTGTCTTCCAGGTCACAGGCAAAGATTGTAAGGCTTTTCTTAGTCTCTATGGACTAATTCCTACATGTTATTACTGTAAATTTTCTAGTCTCCTGGCTTCGAGGTTTATAGACAAATGAGATCAATAAAAATGGGCAATAGCAGGGCCTCAGATAGCTAAGTCCAGTGACTGCACACAAAGACATTCAATTGTAATCATTCAATCAGGGATCAGTTTCTTCCTATTTACCCAGACGGTTAGGACCTGCCTTCTTCTTATTAGCTATTTTCAGGGCTGTAAAAATCCTATCAGCCTTTCAGTTGAAAATATTTAAGTTGTATCTTAATTACAACCTTTCTTTCTAATTATGAAAGCCAGAAATAATTTCTCCCTCCTCTGAACTCTTGTAATTCTTAAAATATAAACAACTGAATAAACTAAAAATTTCAAGGAGAAATTGAATCTAGAAACCAAAAATTAATAAATTCAATGTATAAAGACATACAACTTTTCTCTGGAAAATGTATGCAACACATGACAAAGTAGTACTGCTGTTTTCTTTACTGTTTATTTTAATTAAGAGTGTAAAAATTACTAAGAAACTTGAGTAACTCCATGCAAAACCACACAAATACTGATAGATGACACAGTAGTCTACAAGAAAACAAATAGATATGATAAACAAAACAAAAAAATATACTTAATTTCACTTATGGGAAAAAAAAAACAACCTCCAAATGACTCATTGTTTTCACTGGTCATATTAGCCAAAATTTAAAAGTTGGTAATACCTACTCTTTCCTGCACTATTAAGCAATATGATAGGGTGATTAAGTACCCAGAGCCTGGAGCTGCATTGCCTGAGTTCACACCCTAGCTCTGTTATTTATTAGCCAAACTATCTTGGCTAAGTGGCTTAGCCAGTCTATTGTGTCTCAGTTCAAAATCTATAGAATGTGGCTAAGGATAGAGTAGCTAGCTATGTGAAGAACAAATGAATCAATAAATGTGTAATACTACATATGGTAATCGACAGAGTTAATTCTTAAGTAGGCTGATAAGAGGAGAAGGCAATGGCAACCCACTCCAGTACTCTTGCCTGAAAAATCCCATGGAAGGAGGAGCCTGGTGGGCTGCAATCCATGGGGTCGCTGGGAGTCTAACACAACTGAACGACTTCAGTTTCACTTTTCACTTTTACACATTGGAGAAGGAAATGGCAACCCACTCCAGTGTTCTTGCCTGGAGAATCCCATGGATGGGGGAGCCTGATGGGCTGCTGTCTATGGGGTCGCACAGAGTCGAACATGACTGAAGCGACTTAGCAGCAGCAGCAGCAGCAGGCTGATAAGAAATCTGAAGAAGAGGAGGAGGAAGAGGGAGGAGGAGGAGAGAAAAGGAGGGGAAGGATTGGGGAATACAGAAGAATACACAGAATACACAGAAGGGGAATACACAGAAGAACTGTACAAAAAAGGTCTTCATGACCCAGATAATCACGATGGTGTGATCATTCACCTAGACTCAGACATCCTGGAATGTGATTTCAAATGGGCCTTTGGAAACATCACTAGGAACAAAACTAGTGGAGGTGATGAAATCCAGTTGAGCTATTTCAAATCCTGAAAATGCTGCTCTCAATCTGCTGCCCTCAAGTTGCTGCCCTCCAGCAAATTGGGAAAACTCAGCAGGGGCCACAGGACTGGAAAAGGTCAGTTTTCATTCCAATCCCAAAGAAAGGCAATGCCAAAGAATGCTCAAACTACTGCACAATTGCACTCATCTCACGTTCTAATAAAGTAATGTTCAAAATTCTCTAAGCCAGGCTTCAGCAATACATGAACCATGAACTTCCAAATGTTCAAGCTGGTTTTAGAAAATGCAGAGGAACCAGAGATCAAATTGCCAATATCTTCTGGATCACTGAAAAAGCAAGAGTTCCAGAAAAACATCTCTTTCTGCTTTATCGACTATGCCAAAGCCTTTGATTGTGTGAGTCACAATAAACTGTGGAAAATTCTGAAAGAGATAGAAAAATCAGACCACCTGCCTCTTGAGAAATCAGTATGTAGGTCAGAAGTAACAGTTAGAACTGGACATGGAACAACAGACTGGTTCCAAATAGGAAAAGGAGTACGTCAAGGCTGTATATTGTCACTCTGCTTATTTAATTATATGTAGAGTGCATCATGAGAAACTCTGGGTTGGATGAAGCAGAAGTTGGAAAAAAGACTGCTGGGAGAAATGTCAATAACCTCAGATATGCAGATGACACCACCCTTATGGCAGAAAGTGAAGGGGAACTAAAGAGCCTCTTGATGAAAGTGAAAGAGGAGAATGAAAATGTTGGCTTAAAACTCAACATTCAGAAAGCTAAAATAATGGCATTCGGTCCCATCACTTTGTGGCAAATAGATGCAGAAACAGTAACTGACTTTATTTTTGGAGGTTCTACAATCACTGCAGATGGTGACTGCAGCCATGAAATTAAAAGATGCTTACTCCTTGGAAGGAAAGTTATGACCAACCTAGACAGCATATTAAAAAGCAGAGACATTACTTTGCCAACAAAGCTCCATCTAGTCAAGGCTGTGGTTTTTCCAGTAGTCATGTATGGGTGTGAGTCCATTAATGGATGGACTATAAAGAAAGCTGAGCACTGAAGAACTAATGCTTTGAACTGTGGTGTTGGAAAAGACTCTTGAGAGTCCCTTGGACTGCAAGGAGATCCAACCAGTCTATCCTAAAGGTAATCAGTCCTGAGTGTTCATTAGAAGTACTGACGCTGAAGCTGAAACGCCAATACTTTGGCCACCTGATGTGAAGAAGTAACTCATTTGAAAAGACCCTGATGCTGGGAAAGATTGAGGACAGGAGGAGAAGGAGATGACAGAGGATGAGATGGTTGAATGGCATCACCGACTCAATGGACATGAGTTTGGGTAAATCCAGGAGTTGGTGATGGACAGGGAGCCCTGGCGTGCTGTGTTTCATGGGGTCGCAAAGAATCAAACACGACTGAACGACTGAGTTGAACTGAAGTGATATTCAATCAAGGCTAAAATAATTAGAACATTTCAGAGCTAGACAGAAAAATGGTAAAACCCAAACGGTTATAAATACTCAGAATGATATGTCAGCATGAGGCAGATAATATATACCCCAACAAATGCACACACGGTCATTCCTTAAACCTTCACATGTACCTGAGCAGAAAGCAAAGAAACCCTTGTCATCATCAGGTGTAGTTGCTCTTTCGCTATCCATCAGCCAAGGGAAATCACCCAGCTATCAAATGTATCAAAAGCATTTAACATCTGGCTATCTGAAAGTGCAAGGGAAAACCTCAGGCCTAAATTGATAAAACACATCCAATTTGACTCTCTTGTACCTGCTTGGTATCTATTGCAACTTCGCCATCCTTTCAGTCTCTTGAGTTGAAATAGCTACTTTTAATCTCTTACCTGGATACTGGATAAATGAAAGTTGGAGGATCCTCCAATATGTGTAAAATAAGTTATCCTTGTTCATTCAAGGCAAGGTTGAAATATTAAAAAAAAAAAAGTTTAATAGGAAGCACAAAGAAACCAAATCTCACAAACATAAACATGACAATATAATAATCCAGTGACAATACACTAGGTCCTGACCTTAATTTTTCATTTAAATTTTTTCTAGAAAGAATACTGAGAATGAGCGCTACTGTCTCATATTCAACTCTTTGGATATCCAAGAGCATGATCCTAAAAACACCTTTCACACAATTTAAAACATGCTGCAATCCCTGTTGTTTATCCCTGCCTCCAATTTTATATTCTATTCCTTCTCGTTCTCTAGGTTTGAAGATTGACTTACTGCTACATAGAATACCAGGAATTACTTGTCCTTAATTTGATTTCACCTGTCGCAGACCTTGAGCACTCTCACTTTAACTTTCTCAGTGATATTTTAGGGCACTTGTTCTCAGGCAGTCCTCACCTAGCTCCACTCCAGTCTGTCTTCTGCTTGCTAAGGAACCTTCATGAAGCAGTTCTACATTTGAAATATTGTTTTAGGGTAGTGTATTTATTCCTTAAGTCTTCCGTAACAAAGTACAATGGCTTTAAATAAGACTATGACAAAATAAGAGAAATTAATTTTCTCGCAACTCGGCTACAAGTCTGAAGTCAAAATGTCAGGAGTGTCTCTCTCTCTCTACAAGATCAAGGAAAGGATCTTTGCCTGCCTGTTTCCTAGCTCCTGCCCCTTAATCTTGGAGTTCCTTGGCTTACAGCTGTATCACCGCAGCTCTACCTCTATCTTCACGTATCCTTCTTCCCTGACCCTCTGTGCATCTCTGTGCTCATATTTCTCTCTTCTTATAAGACATCAGTCATTGGATTAGGGCTTTCCCCAATTCATTATGACCTCATTTACTTGGTTACATGTCCAAAAACCTTATTCCAAATAAGGTCAGCTTCTGAGGTTTCAGGTGGACAAGAATTTATTCAACTTAATGCAGATAATATTTGGAAATGGCACCATTAGCTTGTGATCTTAACTGAAGATGCATTTTTTTTTCTCTACAGACCACCTGCATGGAATCAGCCCTCCAAACTAACAGCAGGATGTTTCCTTTGATATATTTCTCTAAAGGATAATCTCTATATTGCATGACTTCAGACTTATGCCATCTCAGATACTTGAAACATTTAAAAGTAATAACATAAATAAATTATACCTATATAGATATAAAATCATGCATTTATATTATTTTATATTTTAATGGTATAGGAACATAAATAACTACAGCTCAGTTTTCAATTATTCCATAAATTTGATAATTTGTGAGTGTGACTCTTCATATAATTTTTTTTNTCTGCATACCTGAGGTTATTGATATTTCTCCCAGCAATCTTGATTCCAGCTTGTGTTTCCTCCAGCCCAGCGTTTCTCAAGATGTTCTCTGCAGATAAGTTAAATAAGCAGGGTGACAATATACAGCCTGGAAATACTCCTTTTCCTATTTGGAACCACATTTATGAAGCAAAATTAACCATTTTCTAATAAAGGATAATGTCCCCAAATGGGATATTTCAATTTAAAACCTTTCAAAAACTAGTCATGACAAAATAATTTTTTATGCATGTTTGGGGATTTCAGGATAAAGTGTTCAATAAAAAATAAGCATGTCCAACTTTTACATTAGGTACCATTCCTGATAAGTAAAATGATACTACAGGACACTGTAGTAAGTAACAGGAGAGCTCAGAACATAAAGATAAGAATTGTCTTTCAAAGAATTTAGTTTAGTAGGAGTAATTTCCCAGAGATTGCACTAATATAAGAGAATCAATGGAGGTAATAAATGGTCTATGTAGACAAAGGTTTATCAGCCTTGAAGCAAAATAAATAAAAATTATCTTCAAGAAAAATTCTCAAAGAAATAAGACTTGAGTTACACTTTTAAGGATAATAAGGATTAGATAAATAATTAGGAGGGAGCAATAGCGAATGAACAGGAAATGAACAAAGTTACAAAATCAGCTACTGCACAAATCTGTCTAGAATGGAAGACTTATAAGAAAGGAGATTATCTGTGAATATCAAAGCTTCTTGAAAACGATTCTTGAATGAATAGAAAACCACTGAGAAGAGAAGTGATAGAAGAAAACGATTTGGGAGTTGGGGGATTCTTTTACAGTGTATATATACCTTGGTGCTGAAGCTGAAACTCCAGTACTTTGGCCACCTGATGCGAAGAACTGATTCATTCAAAAAGATCTTGATGCTAGGAAAGATTGAAAGTGTAAAGATTGACAGAGGATGAGATGGTTGGATGGCATCGCCAGTGTGATGGACATGAGTTTGAGTAAACTCTGGGAGTTGGTGATGGGCAGGAAAGCCTGGCATGCTGCAGTCCATGAGGTCTCAAAGAATCAGACACGACTGAACGACTGAACTGAGCTGAACTGACGTAGCTTGGTTTCCCTAGAGATAGGACAGAGGTCTATCCCTAGAGATAGCAATGAGGATAAGGCAGAGCTGGGGCACAGAAAATGAGTGATAATCAGAACCAGATGAAACAGATCAGCTGGGCAGGTGATGTAGATATCAATCTGTAACTATCACATTTTGAAGTATATGCTTACTATATGTTAAGCATTGTACAAGTTCAATTATTTAATAACCATATATTAGATCTGCCTAAAGCTTATGCTATAAGTTTTTATGATCCCCAGTTTGTATACATGTAAACTGAGGCTCAATAAATTCTCAACAGTTTTCAAAAGTCACCAGGCAAGCAAACAAATAGAGCTGAGATGAAAATCTAGAAAATCTCTTTCTAAAACTTGTTCCTTTAAAAATTATTCAAAAATAATAAAATATCTCTGAAAATAAAAGTGATGGAAAAAGGGGAAATGTGATTCATCTCAGGAAGACTGTATTGAGTAGATAGGAAGCATTTATTTATTTATTTATTTATTTATTTTGAGAAAACACCTTGGGTCAAGAATGTGAGACTTCTTGAAGCACACCCAAGTGAAAACAATGACTAACTCACCTTCCAATTAACTTAATCCTATGAGGGGCAGATCTGGTTAAATTGGTAAAGAACAAGCCTTTGGAGCATGAACACTGGAATTGTTCTCAATGCCCCTTTTGCCCACATTGTCTCCATCTGAAAATGTGCTGGGTAAATATTAGAATAGTATTCATTTGAAGAGGTCTCAAATGGCACCCCACTCCAGTACTCTTGCCTGGAAAATCCCATGGACGGAGGAGCCTTGTAGGCTGCAGAGTCAGACATGACTGAGCGAATTTACTTTCACTTTTCACTTTCATGCATTGGAGAAGGAAATGGCAACCCACTCCAGTGTCCTTGCCTGGAGAATCCCAGGGACGGGGGAGCCTGGTGGGCTGCCGTCTGTCGTGTCGCACGGAGTCGGACACGACTGAAGTGACTCAGCAGCAGCAGCAGCAACCTACCCGTGTGCCTGTGGTGTTCACAGGTCTCTGCTGGGTCTTGTTAAGCACAATTCACTATGAAAGGTAGCCATTCTCACAGCAGGTTGATTCAGAACTATGAATTACTGCTATCATTTGGAAACCAGAGTCAAGAGCTCAAGGTATTCTTGGAATTGAGTTTACAACCACAAAGAATCACATCAATTTTTCTCACTGATAATAGTCAAAGTACAGAAAATGAGGAATCTTTTTTTACAGTGACCTTTTCATCTTTCTGATCTGTGCTAATGCTGATACATTTCACCAACTTTAACTAATTTTATCTATCATATGTATGTAGTAACTTCCTTTCCAACCAAATTATAACCATGAGCATTTTAATAACCAGGGGATATTAGGATATGCAAAGGTATGCTATTTGGTTTACCACCTTTCTGAAAATGCATTAGACAAGTTTGGAAATTTCTCATTTATATACCTCTTTGGAGTTTCTCAGTTGTCATCAGCAGGGACCAGAAAAGTTATTGCAGACACAATCTAAAATCAGAGATGAAAAGAACCTTAGAAATCTCACATGCTAACCTCTTAAGGCCAGTGATGCTGATTAAAGATACAACAACTAGCTACCTGGGATATTAAAAACAAACAAACCTGATCTGTAGCTCTTGCCAATTTCAAACTACCGTTATGACCAATTTCAAGCTAGGAATATGTGATATCATTGAACTCAGAGTTGGAAAGCCGTATGTGCAACTGGGCTTTCCAGCTGGTGAGGTGGTAAAGAATCTGCCCGCCAATGCATGATGCAAAAAACACAGGCTCCATCCCTGGGTTGGGAAGATCCCCTGGAAGGGAGGAAATTGGCAACCCACTCCAGTATTTTTGCCTGAAAAATCTCATGGACAGAGGAGCCTCACAGGCTGCATACAGTCCATGGGGTAGCAAAGAGTTGGAAACAGTTGAGTGACTAAGCACTCACTCATGCACAACTGGGTCTCCTGATTGACACCAAAGGGGTCCTAATATGTTCATCCTCTTGAACCAATGGTACAGACAAAGGCTGGTGCCCCTGTACCCAGAGGGCAATTCTCCCCTGCAGGAACGGCCGGGTGCCGCTGCCTGTTCTTAACATGATTTTAAGTTACTCAGACATTTCTGGATTTGTGACTAAGTTTAAATGGTTACCTCTTAAAAACTGGTTATGCTTACCAATTTATTTTATAAAATAATAATCCAAGGAAACTTTCTAGGATATATTAATCATATGCTTCCATTTTTTTTTAAAGAAATATGCTTATATGAGCCCTTAAATTATACTTAATTTTTAAATATGGGAAATTGGGAACAATTAGTATAGAATTGTGATTATAAATATACCATGTGATTATAAAGTAAGGCAAAGTGTGCTAACCAGGTCTTGCTCAGAAGCAAATGGAAATAATTATAGCCATTCAATCCTTAAACCTGAGTCAGGGGACAGGGGACAACAGAGACCCAGCACTAAACATTATTACCAGGATTATATTATGAGCAGGAGTAAAGCTTTAAATATATTACTTAAGAATCTTAAGAGGCCATCTGGTAGGATTAATTAATCCAAAGTTTACATCTGATAGTAATTAAAAATCACCAAGCCAATGAAATGAGATATAAATAGGATTTCAACTGTAATAAAGAGAAAAGAAAGAGGAAGGAAATGGAGGTTATTTGTAGAAAAGAGAAATTCAAAAGGTCAAATTCTTCCAGAAGAATTTAAAATCTCCAAATTGGAGAGGAATTTTCATGCACAGACCACAACTGGCTCCAAGAAGTCAAGGAAGCAAGAACTAGCTGACACAGGTGCCTTTTTAGACTATGGATTGGGCTGGATCAGTGATTTCTGGTACTGTGAATGAGGACACTCTGAGTAGTTGAGAAATTAGTAATGCAATGTCTAGGGGAAAAATAGTATTTCTGATTATTAAAATGACACTTCTGCTAAGGAGGGGTGGCCACATTGCTGAATTTTACATTACATTCAATAATTTTAGTTACCCAATAATCTTGAGAGTTATATACTTTGCTTGTTGGGCTGAGTTGTGCTGAGAGGGAAACAGAGATTCAGAGAAATAAAATAAATTTCTCAAAGCCATACAGCTTATTTGCCCAATGAAAGCCTGTGCAACTTAATGAAAGTACATTGGAGTAAACCTGCAAGGACTTCTTCTGGGTGGAAAGAAAAGAAATCTGTCATTTATAGAGACTGGAATGAGGGATCATAGCTGAAGAATTTGATAGATGAAAGAAAAGACTATCAAAGCTCCTGCTATTTCCTCATTAACACTGGTAGGTGAGGACCTAAAATAAATAGTGATTTGTTTAGCTGAGAAACTTCATAATTTAGGACAATATAAAAATATGTAATGAACTCAGGATGGGTAAAGTGAAGGAGACAGCTAGGTATAAAAAATGTGATTGTAGAGCTTGGAAGAGAGATTTCTGGAGAGAACGATATAAAGAAGTTCAAGAAAGGGAAATCAAAGTGAGAGCCTAAGAGCAGAAATCTCCATGGCCAGGAATGTCTGATGGCATTCTAGGGCAGTGAGATTTAATACTCCATTTTATATTATTGTGTGTAATCCTCTCCCTCTTTTGTTACTCCAAAACCAACCTTCAGTAATAGTCCACTAAAAATAGCTTTGTGTTAGTGAAGCTTTGGGGAAATGAAGAATGCAAAATGTGTTTAGGCTGGTTTGTCTGTAGAAATACTCAAAATAATCACTTAAAGGGGAAAAGAAAAAAAAAATGTAGGAAGCAGGATGAGGTGGGTCCTTTGGAAACTCACTGAAATAGTAAAAGAGATTAATAGCATGTGGCCGGGGACTCAAGGAATCGAATTAGAATGCTAAAGCAAAGAGTGACCTGAGAAAGCTGGAGAACACTGAGATATTAAGATACCCGGGTGACACAGCAAAAAGGCCTGACCAAAGTATATTATCAAATGCTGTTGGAAGTTAGTTTCTGAAGGATTGGACTAATTTTACCTAGCTCTAGGCAGCAGCCCAATGGCTGAGGAGACTTGAGGCTGTTTCTGACGATGGCTCCTTTACTAATCTATGGAACTGAGATCTTGAGAAAACTGCCTTTATGATAAATATCACATTTAATACGCTTAAAATTTTCTAGTCAGAAATCCATAGTTTTCAATAAAGGTTTCATAGTGTATCACTTCGGAAACGAGAGTGAAAGTGGTAAACACAGATGCAAAGTTATATTACTTCTTTTTGCCCCAAAAAGCAAATTCCTAAAGCTATTATCTATAGATGTTTCTGACTATGGCTAATAGAAGCTCTGAAATAATGAACTTTGAAGGCTAAAAACTAAAAATAATTTCTAAAATCTTTGACTTTCAAATAAATAGAAGAAATAACTTTTAAAAATAGATATATTTAGCAAGAGAGTGTTTTGTTGTTTGTTGTTGTTGTTGTTGTTGCTTTACTGACAGCGTCTGTCTTTTTTGGAACACCCCCAGGACAAATAAACCTGTGATTGAATTAATGGCTGATTCAATAAAATTAATACACTCCTGTAAGTCACATGAAGCACAGGTCCAAAGAACAGATGGCTGAATATATCTGCAGACTCACACTGACAAACTGCAGATAAAGACCTAATGAAAACTATTAAAATAATTCATAAATGAATCAAACATCTGCTCTTTTTCAGTTAGACCGTAAGTAACAGAACAGCAATGCAATCAATTTTACCCCCAAAATAAAAATTTCATTGTTGAAATCTTCACATTAACCAGATGCTTAAAGAATTCATAATTTTTTTTTAAGTTGAGGACTGCTCCTTTGCAAAAAAATCTAAATAAGTAAAAAGAATAGGAACATAAGAAGGTAGCTAATTTTTTTATCTGTATATTTCCAAAATATTCACAGTGGTATATTTTATATGCATTATCCACAAAGAAATAATAATTTTATCTTGTTATCATTTTAAAATAGTCCATCTTTCACAGAGTCCTCTTTATCACTCTTTGTGGAGTTTACTGACAGACATCAAGTATCCGTTTATGGATATCAGGTTTGGGCCATTTGGTCAAAGATAGAGGACAAGTTGTTTAAAATATCTAAATGAATTCAAATTTTATTTTCAAAGAAAAAGTAAAAAATATAATTTAAGTATTATGTTTGCAAAGTCATCTCTTTTCATTAACTGTTTAAAATATCTATTAATTTAAAAGAATGTACAGAGAAGGCAATGGCATCCCACTCCGTACTCTTGCCTGGAAAATCCCATGGACGGAGGAGCCTGGTGGGCTTCAGTCCATGGGATCGCTAAGAGTCAGACACGACTGAGCAACTTCACTTTCACTTTTCTCTTTCATGCATTGGAGAAGGAAATGGCAACCCACTCCAGTGTTCTTGCCTGGAGAATCCCAGGGACGGGGGATCTCTGGTGGGCTGCTGTCTATGGGGTCGCACCGAGTCGGACATGACTGAAGCGACTTAGCAGCAGCAGCAGCTGCAAGACAATCTCATGACAAACACTGAGTATATCTGAAATTAAATATGGATTTTGTAAATTCTGAATTATCGTTTTTCTATGATAAATACAAATCTGGGTAGAAAGAAAGAATTCAGAGTATACTAAGACAATTTTTGACACAATTTGTTACTCGGTTATTTACATAGGAGCATTATTCATGCCTCTGGACACCTATGATCTCTATTTTATCAAATTCTGAAGGTCAGATATTAAGTTGCATTGCTTCAGTTTTCAGTTAAAACATCTTTTAGAACAGGTCAAATCAATTAGCAGGATCCTGAGAAATTTTCAAAAGCTTTTCAGTTTCACTAATGATTAAAATTTAGTTAACTTTTTCCACACAAGTAATAAATTCAAAATGGTATGATAATGTACATTTTCTGCCTATTCATCCAAAGAAACATAATGTTTATAAATACTATTTTTCATGGATATTGAATTATATTTAGTATTTTAATGGCTTATCTCTAGTTCACTAGGGCTAATTTTATGATATAATATTTTAGAAATTAAACTGCAGTAGGTATCTAAATAATTTAATAATTAAGAATTAATTTAGAATGGGTAGATAGCTGTTTCTTTCAAATAGTGTTTATTAATATTATTCTATAGAGAGACTGTAACTTTCTAACACAGCTTAAGAGTACATTTAACAATTTTCAGGGTCAAAAAGTAGAAATAGATATATAGATAATAAATCAGTATCTCTCATTCCATTATTTGCCATTTATTCATGTTTCAAATTTCATAAAAATACTCTGAAACCATACAATAATAAATAAATGAAGATAACACTGAGATTGATTATGTTAGTTGGTTTCTGCACAAATGTATTTTCCCCCTAAATATGAGACAAAAAAATAATTCCATTTTTTTCCGTTTACTATTGGTATAAACCTGAACAAATAAAGGGAAAAGAAAAACTAAAAAGTTAATCTCAAGGCAAAAATAAATGTTTAAATAGGAAAAAATCCAACCTGTATTTTGTTAATTATTATTCAAGTTTTTTTAATTTATTCAATTATTATTACCATAGTTTTTCTGAATTTTAAAGAAAACATATATTTAGAATGACATTAGAGTTATAATATACTATTGCATTCCTTTTTAATGCAAATTAGAGATCACCGTATTCTGTAACTGATCTTGAAAAGCATTTTTTTTAATTAATAGTAATAGCATACTATTTAAAATTGGGGGGATAAATATGGATTTCCTACAGAATGTATGAGAAACAAAATTTTAAATATTTTTTTATATTTTTACAATCTTATTAAAATAATGTTTCAAATTACAGAAAATACCTTGAAAATGGCTGTCAGGTTTTAAATATTCACACAGTCACTATTCTGTAAATTATCTGGAGAGTTCTGACTAGGTATAAAGACTGTGTATTTAAATACTAATTTCTAAAGAGGCTTACAACATTTTTGATGATTTAACCAAATTAAAGAAGGAAACAAAGCAATTTAGATTTAATAAATCATAACTTTCACTTTTCTTTGTGCTGTTCTGTCTGTCTGATTAAAGATTTTCATAGCTAACCAACAATATAGATAGGGGAAGTGTGCATGACTAATATCAATGTGTATGATTATCAGGAATGAAACAAAGCATCAGTAAATAAATTCACTGGGCTGTGATGAGGCTCATAAAAGATAATGTACATGAAAATATGTCAGAACTGTGAAGCAACATATTGATATAAGGTATTATTATCATTATTATATGCAATGGTCAGAGAAAAATGTCAGCTGGATCTATTGTAAACAATTCTTAGCAGAGGATGAACAAAATATTCTATTGTTGATTCCCAGGTGTCTTGTATTGGAAACACTGAGCAAAGTGAGCAACCTGAAAAAAAAAATTTTGAGAAAACTCACAGTCCGGAATCTCATTAAAAAGTATGCATATCTTTTTTTGTCACATCTTTATTATATATATGTATATTTTATATTTGTTTATCTTAATATCTTTATTTTGTATATATTTTTAAAATGTTTTATACATATTTATAAAGAGCCCAAGATAGAATACTAGAAATATAGAATCTGGCCCTAGTTTTATTTCTAGTTTATTACATGACTGCAAGAATACTTAATCTTTCTAATTTTTGTTTTTGCAGTGTAAGTGTCTAAAATGCCTATTTCACAAAACTTGGCAAAACATTTGAGCAACTACCACTGATCTTGGTATATAATACATTTAAATAAGCATGTTGAAATAGTCTTTTAAAACTTTTTATCTTCTTTACTAGCCTTTTATTAATCAATGTTAAGTTAGTACTTATTCACAAAATTTGCTGGCTTATTATTCCCCATTTGATCACACATGATATTACCATGTACACTTCTATTTCTGAATATTGTCCTGGGTATCTTGATTGGCAGCACTAGAAATACATGGATCTGAACCTGATGAGAAGAACTGACTCGTTGGAAAAGACCCTGAAGCTGGGAAAGATTGAAGGCAGGAGAAGGGAACGACAGAGGATGAGATGATTGAATGGCATTACCGACGCGATGAACATGAGTTTGAGTAAGCTCTGGGAGTTGGAGTTGGTGATGGATGGGGAGGCCTGGCGTGCTGCAGTCCATGGGGTCGCAAAGAGTTGGACACGACTCAGCTACTGAACTGAACTGAGCTGAACTCCGTCATCCCTCAATAACCAAACATATTTTCCACATCCCTCTGGGTGCTCTTCTATACCCTATGACACTTTTTCCAAACTTCACTCCCCCAGACCATTGATTCTGCCACTTTCCAGCTCACTTTCAGCAGATAACATTTGGACTACTCAGCAGAATAAATAGAAGCTAATAATGCTTTTTTTAATTTGTACTATTCTTTCCTCCTTCTCCTGACTTAGGTTGCAGTATTAGTCTAATCATATCACCTGTGTTCTAGTACATAAATTCTCAAACTATCTTTTAAAATATTAAATTTTTCTTATTGCCAATCCACCATGGGCCTATTTTTTAATATTCAACAAAAAAGCAATAAATGGAAAAATAAGATAAAACATAGGTATAAAATACAAGCCAAAGTTTGTATTAGGTTCAACTAACATAAATTTTGTCAAATTACTATAAATTATCCTCAATTTCTTACATCTGTATCAGCAGTCATTAAAAGACAGTTGAATCAGCACCATTTCTTCGACATGAGTTGATAACACTTATGAGTGTTTGGCATCTCCCATCTTTTCAGGGATGTTGATATAGCACTGATTATCCTCTTTCCTGCATCATTTTCCTTCTCTATTAGCTTCTCATTAGCATGTAAGCATGCTCCTGTTTCTGCCTTAGAGCTACTATTGCATACCTCAGCTCTAATTTACAGCAAGTGTTTTGAAAAGCAATCTGCAATAGCCATCAATCTGCCCTCTCCTCCATCTCCCTTTGCAGCTCATTGCTATCCAGCTTCCCTCTCAATCGTTATCACTTCACTAGAATTGCTTCTGCCAAGCTCACAAATATCCAGAGTTGATTTCACCACCCACCATGGGACATTTGGCAACATCTGAAGACATTTCAGTTGTCACAACTGAGGGATGCTACTGGCATCTAGTGGGTAGAGGCCAGGGAAGCTGCTAAACATAACTACAATATACAAGACAACAACTCTCAAAACAAAGAATTATCCAGCTCAGCATGTGTTGAGGGATATTTCAATTCTTTTGTGTCTCATTTCTTCCAGGATCTGACAGTGTCTGAGAAATTTGAATTCCAGATCCAGAGGCTTGGGTCGAACATACAATTCATTGAGTTCAGCTAATACCCCTGAGATCCAGACGATAACCAATCTGAAGGAGAAAATATCTGCTCCTTTATTTCCTCTCCATCTTAGAGTTTTCTTCTAATTGCTGTTCAGATGGTGGGTAAACAAAACTGATGAAGTTCAACTGTAATATCCCAAACCAACTATATATTTCCTCAATTTTTCTATACCCAGCACACTAAAATCATGAAGTTGTCCATGCCAAACCTAAGTCTTTCCCTCTGATTCTTTCTCTCTTTCATCCCTGCAACTTCCAAAGAGGTGCAGTGGTAAAGAATCCACCTGCTAGTGCAGGAGACACAGGGGTGTGGTTTCAACTCCTGGGTCAAAAATATCACCGGAAGGAGGAAATGTCAACCCATTCTAGTATTCTTGCCTGAAAAATTCCATGGACAGATGACCCTGGTGGGCTACAGTCTATGGGGTCGCAAAAAAGTAGGACATGACTTAGCGACAGTGTTCTAGCACTCTCCATATCCTTCATCCCTAATATCTAATTAGGACATTCTGCTTAATTTTTACACATATGTGTGTGTGTGTGTATATTCGCACTCAATTACTCAGTCATGTCTGACTCTTTGCAACCCCATGAGTTGTAGTGCATGAGGCTCCTCTGTCCATGGCATTTTCCAGGCTTGAATACTGGAGTGGATTGTCATTTCCTACTCCAGGGGATCTTCCTGATCCAGGGAATGAACCCTCATCTCTCACGTCTCTGGTATTGGCAGGCTGATTCTATATCACCGTGTCACTTGGAAGCTTATACACACTTGCCATAGCTCAAATCCATTCATTTCTTTTCATCCTAACCTCAACATCAGTGTCAACAGGAAAGGCAAAGAAACTGGCTTTAAAAATGGGCAGAAATTGTTAGGGGAACCACACTAACTGGAACCGCCCACCCTGGCCAGGCACCATAGTAACCGTTGGCATGAGTTGTTTTATGACTTCCTTAGCAGGAGGTCCTGCTAGGAAACACGGAACTAATAAGCCATCACCAACCAGAAGAGTTCAGGAAAGGTCAAAAGGAGACACCACCTGTCTGACCACCTCCCAGAATCCTTTTCTCTGGAGTCCATCTTGGCTGAACAAGGTGTGCACCACCAGGAAGGACTCAGTCAGAATGGTTGGCCAAAGACAACCCAGAAACTAATCCCGTCACCATAAAATGGGAGACTGTGAGCCACGTGGCAGAGCAGTTCTCCTGGGTTCCCTTACCTTCCTTCTCTTCACCCAGGTGCACTTTCCAAATAAAATATAAATATATTGTTTTCTCAGCACATGTGTCTTCTGAGTGTTAGACAAGAGCTCAGTTTGGGGCCCTGGAAGGGGTCCCCCCTCTTGCAACAAAACCACAAGAATCTG
This sequence comes from Neotragus pygmaeus, assembly GCA_006410875.1. NCBI lineage: Eukaryota > Metazoa > Chordata > Mammalia > Artiodactyla > Bovidae > Neotragus > Neotragus pygmaeus. The sequence goes on from SJYV01042497.1 coordinate 235,601, forward strand.
GCGTTACAACCTAAAGGAGCAGTAGATGATTTAGAATTTATCCCATCACTGATGGTGGCAATCATGGCTTCCAGTATCTCAAGGCTGGGGTGCTTGAGCTGTCCAGACTCACTGAGACTCTTTGCTGTTGTACTATTATTAAAGAAGCCTGCATCCTCATCTTTTCCCAGAACATTCTCAAGACACCATTCAGAGTTGTCTTTGTAAAATACAAAATCTAACCAAAAAATCCCTCTGTATTAAAACCATTCAGTGGTTCCTAATTTCCCTTTGGATAGAAATGTCTTTATTATGGTTGTGTGGATTTAGGATCCAGTACTTGATTACTTCTCTGTTTCATCTTTAACTACTTTTACTCCTCCACAAGCAACACATTCAGTTCAGTTCAGTACAGTTCAGTTGATCAGTCGTGTCCAACTCTTTGTGACGCTATGAATCACAGCACACCAGGCCTCCCTGTCCATCACCAACTCCCAGAGCTCACTCAGACTCGCATCCATCGAGTCAGTGATGCCATCCAGCCATCTCATCCTCTGCCGTCCCCTTCTCCTCCTGCCCCCAATCCCTCCCAGCATCAGAGTCTTTTCCAATGAGTCAACTCTTCTCATGAGGTGGCCAAAGTACTGGAGTTTCAGCTTCTTCATTCCTTCCAAAGAATTCCCAGGGCTGATCTCCTTCAGAATGACCTATCCCATATTCTTCATATAAATTATTTATGTAAGTGAGACACCAGTCCTTAGGCTGAACCAGGACCACTGATAGACTGTTAAATTTCATTCTTGCTCATATTTTTTGATCATTATAAATTGAAAGAATAAGAAATGTATCCTCAGTTGAATAAAATTTAAGATGTATATGAGGAGGTACAAGCAAAAACATTGTTATATCAGATGTATATTAAATTTCCATTTCCATTTCCCAGAATCCCTTTCATTGATAAATGTAAGCAAAGAATATAAGTCCTTGACTGAAACACAAAAAAATGTAACAGAAATCTTACGTTTTACAAAGTCGGTAAAAACTTTAATAAAAATAAATGGCAATACTGTATACCTGATTAATAAAACCTATATATACTTTTGATAATCCAAAGCATCACACACATGACATCTACTCCAAAATATTTCATAATTCTATATTTTAAAGTGAGAGTTAAAAAGCCAAGCTGGGAAACAAAAATTGTAATCATCATCCATGAGGTAACAATAGAGAACTTTGACTTTTGTTTATAAAAACATTTTATAGACTTATAGGTTTTCAAGAAAATAAATAATAGTTTTAAACTGCTTATCCCATTCACAAATAGCAGAGGTATAATATTTCCATAAATGATGTAAATTCTGTGTGTATCTTTACCCATAGTGGCATGTCAAATTATGAGACACTAGTAAATTATTTCGGAGAAGGCAATGACACCCCACTCCAGTACTCTTGCCTGGAAAAATCCCAAGGACTGAGGAGCTTGGTGCACTGCAGTCCATGGGGTTGTGAAGAGTCCGACATGACTGGGCGACTTCACTTTCACTTTTCACTTTCATGCATTGGAGAAGGAAATGGCAACCCACTCCAGTGTTCTTGCCTGGAGAATCCCAGGGATGGGAGAGCCTGGTGGGCTGCCATCTATGGAGTCGTACAAAGTCGGACACGACTGAAATGACTTAGCAGCAGCAGCAGCAGCAGCAGCAGCAGTAAATCATTTATTTATCAAGGAAAATAAAGTGACTGCATTGAAGAAAGACCCCTGAACATTCACACTGTAACCAAATTGATTCCCATACTGTAGCAATCTCATAGGATCTATCTGCTTACAAGTGTTACAGGATGGCCCTTCACTACTCACTTCTATTTCTCTGTGTCTAAATTTCACATTATTTTATTATTCTGGGATGCATTAAACTATTGCATTCATAGTTTTGGCTCATGTGTACAAAAGCTAAGAAATTTTGAGTCAGAAACAGACTTACAGTGACCATTTCTCCTTTCCATTTTATGTACCATTCCTGGTTTCTCTTTACAGTTGAGCTTCCCTAATCCCATGCTCTCCTAACAGCAGAAGAACATATTTCTGATATGTCTCAGAAAAGAAAGAGACTAGAACACTGATTTATTAAAAATTTCTTTTTGTTTATAAACTAAAGCCAGGCCAGTAATTTTTTTCTTTATTTCTCTTTCTCAGTCCCCCTCCTTTTCTCTCACTTTTCACTGTGGGGAATTTGTTTTCCAATTATATCACAAGTACATATTTCTAACTATTGATATATTCATTCTTACACACATCAGTAGTTGAATCAAGCCCTATTGTTTATTTGTGAAATGTTGGCTTTTTGTTTTTCTGCTACATAAACGATCATCTATGGCCCTTTGGATTGTACCTCCAAAACTTTAGATAGCTGAATATATTCTCCTAGTTAGCAGATATCTATATGAAATCTACCAGACCGAACCATATTCTGTAAACCAAATTATCACACTGGGAGTTGCTTTCTTCTTTATTCAAATTTCTCTCTGTCTAGTATTTAGCACTGTATTTTGTTTTGTTTTCAATTTGACTACACCAGCTCTTAGTTGTGGAATGCAGAAACTTTAGTTGGGGCATGCAGGATCTAGCTCCCTGACAAGGGTTTAACCCACCCCCACCCCCACATTGGGAGTGTGGAGTCTTAGCCACTGGATTACCAAGGAAGTACCACTAACATTCTTTTACTTGTTTTGAAGTTTCAGTTTAACAATTCAAGATACCAGTTATGAGTTTTATAAAGTTTCATATAGCTGAAGTGTTTTCCCTGTTACATAATTAGAACTTTGTCCTTAATCCATTCCCATAAATAACTGCTTGCTCCAGTACATATGTATTTGGAAGAACACAAAGGTCACTTGGTATGGTTTCCCCTCAATATTTGCATTTTCACTAAAATGGATGCTCTTTCTTCTCTTTTTTTTTAAATTGAGGACTTAGCATGGCTTTCCATTTTTTGTCACATTGGTAAACTTTTTTTTAAACTTTGTATCTTATATTGGAAAATAGCCAGTCAACAATGTTGTGGTCATTTCAGGTGGACAGCAAAGTGACTCAACCAGACATAGACATGTAAATTTTTGCCTGTTTTTATCTCAAGCTGTTATCACCTCCTGCTGCTGCTGCTAAGTCGCGTCAGTTGCCTCTGACTCTGTGTGACCTCACAGATGGCAGCCCAACAGGCTCGTCTGTCCCTGGGATTCTCCAGACAAGAACACTGGAGTGGGTTACCATTCCCTTCTCCAAAGCATGAAAGTGAAAAGTGAAAGTGAAGTCTCTCAGTTTTGTCCGACTCAGTGACCCCGTGGACTGCAGCCTACCAGGCTCCTCCATCCATGAGATTCTCCAGGCAAGAGTACTGGAGTGGGCTGCCATCACCTCCTAGGCTAGGACAAATACCTAAGCACCATCTTTGATTCTAATTTTTCTCTCACTCTCCTCCTTAACCCGTCAAAGCAAACTGTCTACTCAAACGTCAAGACACACCCCAAGTCTCATACTCCCTTTTGCCCCAATCTCGTGCTTAGTCACTCAGTTATGTCTGACTGTTTACTACCCCATGGACTGTAGCCTGCCAGGCTCTTCTGTCCATGAAATTCTCCAGGCAAGAATACTGGAGTGGGTTGCCATTTCCTTCTTCAGGGAAATCTTCCCAACCCCAGAATGGAACCAATGTCTCCTGAGTCTCCTGCATTACAAGCAGACTCTTTACCCACTGAGGCCCAATCCTATTTACTATCTTATCATCTGGATTACTACAGTATTTTTTGTTTTCATTCTTGCTGTCATGTATCCATTCTCAACCAACAGTCAGAAAAATCTTTATAAAACTTCATTCCAACTGATTCTCAGAACACGTAGAATAAAATGGAAACTCTTTACCAGGAAAGGGAGGCCTATGTAACATGGCTCTTAGCTGCCACTCTGCTGTTATTTCCAAGAATATCCCTCTTGTACACTACACTCCAGATACACTAGCCCTCTTTTCCATAAACATACCAAGCTCCTGCTTGCCCCAGAGCCTTTCCCATATTGTCCCCTGTGTCTGGAACACCCCATCCCCAGTTCCTCATGGAGTCTATTTACTTGCATTATTCAGACCACTCTGACCATCACATCATCCTCCCATCGCCATCCCTTTACCTCATTTAATTTCCCTTGTTGTCTTTGTTACTTCTGAAAGCATATTGCTTGCTTACTTTCCCCTTATTTATTGTCTTTCTTTTAGATTGTAAACATTTTAGGGTAAGGATTTTTTCTATTCTTCTCTGTGTTTCCTGAACCCAAAACAGCAACCTACTATATGGTAGGTAATGAACACGTTCTAAATAAATTGTCATAAATGGCATCTGAGATAGACGTTATTCTCTCATTTTATAACATGGTTAGGGGCAGATATGTTGTTACATTGGTCCCTTCCAGCCGCCTTACAAAATACTCTCAAAGGTTTTTGTAATTATCAACAGTTTACTCCCATCAATGATATTAAAGAGATGGGGACTTACTCCTGACCTCTGTGACAGCCCATTAGATAGCATGCATAATAAATACAGTCTTCTTTCTTAGACTCACTACTGTACTAAACATTTTTCATATTCTTGTCATTAAAGAAAAACAGAATGTGCTCTGGACTTGATTAACTCATTAATCTTCACAAAACCTAGGCAAGCTTAGTAAAATTAATTATCCTTGTTTTACACCCAAATAACTGCCACCTACAGAGATTATTAGGTATGTTCAAGGTCATATATGGTAAATTTGGGGCAAGAACTCATAGAGATCAGTTCCTCTTTTATTTTATCAGTTCCCACATCTTTATTAGAGAAGACTTCAGTCTGTCTATGAGTATCTAATTTAAACTAATAGTGATTTCTTTCATTTCTAAAGAAACAATTTACACAATTATTAAAAACCAAAATATTGTCTTAGTTCACACTATCTATGCATTTGATTAGTACCTTAAAAGAAGAATGAAGTGGAAGCTAATATTTTCTAAACTCTCTTCCATTTCTATGCTTTCAGATTTACTCTGAGTCATGAAGCTAGTTGAATGATTTCTTTATTTTTCTTAATATAATTTCAATAAAATAATAGAAAAATATTGATGTGATTTGTTAGGAAAACTCAGTTATATTAGTGAAGCAGTCGAATATGAAGTTTGTAATCACACGGTCCTAGGTCAATATTCCTCCTCTGTCAAGTTTGAGTTTCAAATCTGTGGGTTAGTATTTTAACTCTCCTAAACTTAGTCTCTTCATCTGATAAATCTCTGTAATCACAGTACCTATCAGATAATCCTTTTGAATATTAATGGCATAGTGTATTTTCAGGACTTGGCACTTAGTAAGTTCTCAATGATGACACTGTAAATGACATTATATTTTTACTATATCATTATTACTACTATTATAAAAAGTAAGGACCTGTGATTATTTGACATAGATGGAATAGAAATTTACATTTTAGATATTTGCAAAAAAAATTTTGCAAAGTAATCACGTAGTGTAAATATGCCCAGAGAAAGTGTTCAGCTTTCTGGTGGGCAAGCTGTTTGCAATTACTTTATATCAAATGTGGACATTCATTTGCTTTCAGTTGTATCCTTTGCATAATACTTGTATCTCTTAATACAGCCAGGCAGGACACGACTACTAGTAATGATATTCATACTTACTTTAAATAATCACAGTTATGTCAAAGTATTAAGTCCATTTTTATTTATATATATATTTTTTTCGTTTGTTTGTTTGTTTCCAGTTTTAAACGCACTTTCAGCTATTTTGAACTTCTAAGGTTTGCACTTTGGATGTCAAACTTGATCTTAAAATCGTGTGGTTGCTAATGAGAAACTAACTCAAGCCAAATTTGGGATAAGAATCTAGGAAAATCTCAGGTGCCTCAACAGTAGGAGGGTATATGAAATTTCACAGAAACTGAAGCTCTGTCAGGCAGCTGCTGTCATATTACATGAAATCTCCTTGCTTCTGTGCAAATGTTTATGAATTTCATTCACCTTTGGGAATCCAGGTTCCTCAGCAAACTGTATAAGTACCCCCTGACCCCGCCCTCCTTTTTATTTTTCAGATAGCTTTCTGTGGCCAGGTCATCTGATCTGGCTTGATCTTACCACAATCTTTCCGTCCTAGTACTTAACATTATGTGATTGATTCATGCTTGGAGATTACTTTCAAATTTCTTGGAGACGTAATCTGATTGAACCAGAAATTCTCAGTTATTCTCCCCTGATGTGATTATCTGTGTCCAGGACACAGTATCATCTCTAAAATGAGTGGTGTAAGCAGGGAGGAAATGATGGCATCTCCACTAATGGTTTGTAAAATAATGACTGCGAAAATGACTTTTCTTACAGGATTATTGTTTACTCTATCATGAATGTCTGGCTTTCTAGTTTTCTGCAGTTCTGAAAAACATCACATGCTAGCTTAATATCAAGACAAAATCTATGCTTTCTATGCACCATATCATATAAATACATACTGGCCATTTCTATTAAATTTCACATAATACACTCTGCATGGATCATGCAGGAACAGGAATTTAAAAGATACTGTTAATAATCCAAGCTATTCAGTAGGAACTGGATAAAATAGAAATAAATGATTTGTAAGTCAGACACTTTTTAAATGAATGGGTCACTTTAATGTTAATAACTGAAAAAGCCAAAGGTGTTCAAACGATTGATGAAAAGTCAATTATTCAAAATGAGAATGATCCTATGTAGTATATGGTTGCAGTGGGTTGAATTGTGTCCATCCAAAAGATACATCCAAGTCTCAACCCTCATACCTGCAAATGTGACTTATTTGGAAATAAGGTTTTTGCAGATATCATGAGGGATCTCCAGATAAAATTATACTAAATTTAGGGTGGACCCTAATCCAATGACTAGTGCCCTGACAAGAGAAAGATGAGGGGAATTTGAGGCACATTAGAGGAAAAGGCCATATAAAGATTGATGCAGAGATTAGAGTTATGTAGCCTCGAGCAAAGTAATGTCAGGGGCCACCAGAACCTGGTAAAAGCAAAGGACGCCCTGCTAGAGCCTTCAGAGGGGCATGGCCATGCTGGCACCTAGACCTCAGACTTCTCTGGTGGCTCAGATGGCGAAGAGTCTGCCTGCAATGCAGGAGACCCTGGTTCAATCCCTGGGTCTGGAAGATCCTCTGCAGAAGGGAATGGTTACCCACTCCCACTCCAGTATTCTTGCTTGGAGAATTTCATGTACAGAGGAGCCTGGTGGGCTCTCTCTCTTTCTCTCTCTCTCTCTCTCTATCTATCTATATACTTATAAGAATTCACATTATTTTCCAGGTTCAAAAGATGAACTGTAATTAATGTACTGTATAACATTAAGTTTTCAGAGAATATGCAGAGAGTAGGGTATATTTAAAGACTTTATGATTTTATAAAAAAATTAATAGTATATTTCATGCATTTCTAAAGCAAGATCAGAAAAGCTTCTAACTTTCATTAAATAACTAACTTACAATTGTAAGTGAGATCTACTTTCCAAAAGAAAAAATTATCTTTTGTGTTAACATCTGTTAGATTAAATATTACCCAGATTTCCTACTTTTATTGATATTTTAATGAGAAGTATCATCCTCCAAGTAAATTCTCTTATATTCATCCTTTCAAATCTCTTTAGCCAAGAAGAAAACAATTTTATAAAATGTGAGTAATTAAAAGAAAAAAGAGAGGCATGAAATTCTAAATCTAATATAGTTAAAAGTAAGTCTTTCAGATCTTAAAAAAAAAAAATCTCCTGAGAATACGAAAATAGAAAAATAATTCATTTTTGGAAAGATAACCACTAACCATAAGGGGGAAAAAATATAATAAAGAAAATTCATTGATGAATAAGTAGTAAAGTCTGTGGACCTCCTGTCCATTGACAAATAGTTGTATATCAGATATAGAGCATTTGTATATAAACTGAGATAATTCTACAAAAATTCATGATGTTTTCAAATTTTAATTTTGGAGCTAGAATGCATACTGTAATGGATAAACATTAAAGTAGAATTAACAACATTCCTCAGGAACTTAATATGCCTGAATTACCTTTCTTCCCCCTTATCTCATGTTATAATTGCTCACGTAGCACCTGAAACAGCCACCAAAATAAACAGTGGCTCAGATCCTCAAACTACAAAGTAGTCTAGATTGACAATTGGAAGAAAATAAATTGTTTTGAGCTGGATAGTACGTAAATAAACCTAAATAAAGTTCACATCATTCCTATGTACAAAATGTCAGAAAACTTATTATCAGACACTTTTGTTTTTTAATAATTGTATCCTACCTCAGTTTAGGCTAACTTTTATCATCCTCTCAGTTTCTCCTGTCTTCCTCTACTTTCCATTTTCACTAGGCTGAACTGGCATGTATACTATCATGTAAGAAACGAGGCGCTGGTCTATGTTCGATGCAGGATGCAGGATGCTTAGGGCTGGTGCACGGGGATGATCCAGAGAGACGTTGTGGGCTGGGAGGTGGGAGGGGGATTCAAGATTGGGAGCTCGTGTATACCTGTGGTGGATTCATGTCGATGTATGGCAAAGCCAATAGAGTATTGTAAAGTAAAATAAAGTAAAAAAAAAAATTAGATATCCTTATTCTTAAAACTCTAAATATATATTTCAAATTTAATACAAGTTAATCACTTAAACGGACTTTTCTGGTGACTCAGTGGTAAAGAATCTTCCTGCAGTGTAGGAGACCTGGGTTTAATCCCTGGGTTGGGAAAATCCCCCGGAGAAGGAAGTGGCAACCTACTCCAGTACCCTTGTCTGGGAAATCCCATGGACAGAGGAGCCTGACGGGCTGCAAAAGTCACACATGACTTCACGACTAACAAAGAGCACCAGCTACATCCAGTCATTAAGATAAATAAAATTAGGATGAAGTCAGGAGTATGCTCTCTGCTTCGCCTTCATCTAGAGATATGTTTTTGAGAGACTCTGATGCTCTCAGCGTCTCATTCAATCTACTGAGTTTCTAGATTTCAAGAACTATTCAAGGATACAGAAGACAAGTGAGAAAACTGGATGGCACTGATAAACCAAGGTGGACTTAATGACAACTGTTCAAGTCAAAAATATATTTGCTAAATACCATTAGGAATTAGTGTCAATTCTATTAACATTAGTGCTGCAATATGAGCTTTCTGCTAATAGTATATAGGCATTTTATGTCTAAGTAATGAGAATTCTATAACTAGATAATTCTAAGCATCATTTATTGAACGATATTTCAGGGGAAAGAAAAGAAAAATAACATTGATATTTTTTTCCAAATAAATGCTTCAGCCTCACTGCCCTTAACTGATGTCAAAGGTCAGATTAACTAGTTTTCAATAATTGCAGTAAAAATTAAACAGCCTTCGAATTTGCATAAAGGATATTGATGAAATGTCTTGAACTAATTTACCTTTTCACCTCTGAAGAGCCCATCATCCATCTCCTCCATCAGAGAGATGACCTTAAGCAGCCAAAATAGGACCCAAGAAAGAAAAAGTTTTGAAAATACAGGACCTTATCTCCTTCACAAATTCACTAGTGACACAGACATTGCAAAAGGTACTAAAGGTAAACGATAGTCTCACAAGTGCTAAACAGGATCATCAATATTCATCCAATGAAAAAGGGTGAGTCCTGTAGTTGGAAAGCTTAATTTCATGGAATAATTTCATTATAGTTTTTTCAGAGGAACATATAGCAGATGTTGATTTGGGGAAATTCATGTATAGAAAACAATTTAGTGACTGGCCTTTGATAACTATATGGCAGTTGTAAATAAAAACAGAAAAACTTGAATCTTACCTTTTTAATAAATTGAATGTTAACTTAATAAATTAAGTATTGATAAAGTATTTAATTAAACTTTTCATTAAAAAATTTTTCTCCCAAACCCTGAGTAATTTCAATGACTTATACGTAGTTGTAACATAATTCTTTGTAAAAGTATTTATAATTGATTATATAGTTTTTCAAGCTCAATTAACTATATAATTATTTGCATAGCTATTTCTCAATGACTGGACATTTATGACAACTTTTTGATAAGTCTGACTTTTTCAATTCCTAAAATTCCTTACCCACTAGCTTTATATCCTAGAAAAAAAACAATGCCAATTTTAATGTTTTCCTATTAAAATCATGATTAACAGAGAAAATAGTTTATCTGAATATGTGTAAACAGAGACACTGCTTCATGATGTACTTTATAAAAACTTTTAAAAATCCTCCTTTATTAAATTACACATTTTTCTCCTTACAAAAGTAGACATTGTCAACACTTAGCTATGGTTAAACAAGCACAGTCTTTTATTTCATGTGAACCAGGCTGTTTCAAACGTTGAAGGTGTTTATGCCTAAGCAATACATATTTGGCAAAATTACATTAGGATTTAAGTCTTTGGATGCAATATATAAGGGTCACAGTATGGATCTTTTTATTTCATGCAGTTTTTCTTTTCCTCTGTCTGTATTTCTTTTATTTTCTCCTTTAGTAATCATCTGCTAAGTCTCTAACATGCATCAAGCATTAGGTAAGATATGTTACTGTGTGTGTGAGTGGATAATGCATTGTTCTCTTCTTTTCTCAATGTGTAGTTAAATACATGTTGATTTGTAGCTTTAGAATCTCTCCAGCTCTGCTTTTAATGCCCTTCCAGCCAATCATTTGTCTTTTCTCCTTCCCTTCTCGTCATTCATCTGATATTCATTGTTATTTATTCACTTTTAATTCAAAGGTGTTTTTAGTATTTGTATCTATTAATTTTATAGTTTCCTTTCTGTAAGGATACCCTCCCCTTTTTTATACATATGCCAATACTATATGGAGTATAGTATTCCTATTTCTTCCAACAGTATAGGGAAGGAAAGAGATAACAGTAATTTTCACTCAAGTAAAAGTAAACCTAAAGTTGATACATGACTCTTGTCCAAGTAAATAAGCATAATTTGAACTGTAAAATACTATTACAAAATTACTTATATAGCTAATTATTACAATTTATATTACTTAATAGATTAAATTTTAAATTGGTAATTACTACATATGGATATTAATTTACTGATAATGACCTTTTTGGGTTTCCCTGGTGGCTCAGATGGTAAAGAATCCATCTGCAATCTGGCAGGCCTGGGTTTGATCCCTGGGTTGAGAAGATCCCTTGGAGGAGGGCATGGCAACCCATTCCAGTATTCTTGCCTAGAGAATCTCCATGGACAGAGGGGCCTGGTGGGCTACAGTCCATGGGGTCACAAAGAATCAGACATGACTGAGTGACTAAGCACACATAGTGACCTTATCTTTTTATTAAGCACTATATTGTTCAAAATCAAGTAAATAGAATTTCTTTAGAAGTCCATGTTGACCCCTACACCCTGCCTACATTATAGCACTGAATGTAAGCTAAATCAGAACATCACAACTGAGGCAAATGTTTGTGAGTTTCAAAATTTCAAGCCCTGAAAAACTCAGGACACAAAGCTAATGCCTTGAAAAATGAAAGAAACCCAGGTCATCTGTACTTTAGAAAAGATAACATTTAACAGATTAGAGGAAGTGAGGGAGGGGATGAAGGACAGAGATTGGTAAGGAAAAAACAGCTAACTAGAAATGATCACATGGTCAGGAGAGAGGGCCCCAGCTCCACCCCATCTTGCATATCAGTTGTCTTTGCAACAGTCTCAGCAAAACAACATTGCTTCAACATCTCAGATGCCTCTGAGTGTGCACGTTCTGTCATTAGAGGGGCAAAGAGTCATTCTGGCTGGCTTATTGGTGCTATGCAGTGAGGACCTCCTAGTTTGCTAATCAGTATCTGCTTATACGTGCCCTGACACTGTTCCAAGCTCCATTTGAATTATTCTGGACTAGCCTTCTCAGGATACACATAATCCTCTTAAGCGTATTCTTGCCTGGAGAATCCCCGTGGACAGAGGGGTTTGGTGGGCTACAGTTCATGAGGTCGCAAAGACTCGGACACCACTAAGAAATATGCACACACACAGGGTCCTAGATACTGGGGAGTGCCAGGAGGGTTATGAGCCCTAGTAGAACAGAGTGAAACAGCCTTCCCTGGAGTCGGGCAGAGATAGAACAAGGGCATGTTATATTAGTGCAGAAGTGTAGGTCATATAAGAAAGGAAAAAAAAAAGTGGGTTTTTTTTCTTTTTTTTAGACTTTAGGGGATTTGCATTAAATTTTCTGATTTTCCCTTTAACTTCTGTATCTCTCACTCCTCTCCACGTGCTTATCTAGAAGCACACTGACAGAATGGCCAAAATCAATGTTACTTTTTCTCCTCCTAATACTTCAAGGTCTCAATACAAGGATAATATGAAAAATATCACACATTATGATGTTAGATTCCACAGGGCTAGATTTCTGAAACCTATATCAACCAAGTGATGAGGATTTGAATTCAGCACTGTGCTTCTTTTCAAGAGTGCTAGATATGATCACATTTTGCAGCAATTAACATCTTTCAAGAAGTCAAATACTCACTAAATAATTGCTAACTCATATGCAAACCCTCCTTGACAAAGAGAGAAAAATGATTTCAACATTAGGTCACTATTACATTACCATTGTGAAAATCTTGAACAATTTGAATCTTTATATTAAAAAAGGTTACATAGAAACTAGAATACTTTTTATTCCACAAGTTTGCTCAATGATAGAATAATTATGTACTAATAGAGATTTATATATTTCTGCACCCAAATCCTCAGAGATTTCTCTCTGTCTCTCACAAACACATAAATAGCCATTCATCCATTTCAAAAAAGTAGTCTTATTATGCGCCAAGATCTAGCTGAACCACTGGGGATACTCTGAACAACTGAAACAAAATCCCTACTGCTATGGTACTACATATTTTTAAGTAGATGACTGCTCATGAAGCTTTGTATATGACTATATTAAGCAACAAATTCTGAGAATGGCAATGCAGGGAGATATTTATGATTAAATCAATAAATAATTATACCTGTGCTTATATTTAATGATACAAGTTAAGAATTTAAGAATAGGTGGCAGCTTATTCAAAAGGCAGAGATGAACATTTCCCTTGTATAGTAAAGTAATGCTTCATTTTCTCTTTTCATCTTGATCATTCATTATTTAAACTTGGAATTTATTCTGACTCCATGTATTTATAACATAACCTGTGTGCACACACACACACACATTGGGTCATAGACTCTTGACCTTTTTTCCCACCAGGTGTACTTTGTGTAGGACCCCTATCCTTCCCTTTATGTATCCTCCTCCATACACTCATTTGAGGACTTTGGAATCATCTACTCATTCTGAGTTCTGGTGACCTAGTTGCTGGCCCGTTTAAAGTCATGGGTCATTGAGCTATAGAAGGCTTCCATTAGCTGGCATTAGCACTATGGGAGTGAGAAGGGGCAAGACCTCTGCATCCCCAGCTTTGTGATATGAGGGGCAGAGGAGGAGGAAAAAATTAAGATAACAGGATAGGAAAGCGAACATAAATGAATGAGGACAGTTCAGTGAGCCTCAGTGCCTACAGAATCCATGCTAAGGACCAAAATGAATAAATGTTAAGTTTATCTTCAGAGCTATTCACATACACGATTTTGAACACCAAGATAAGTGGTCTAAGCTTAAGTCTGCTCCCACACCTGTTTGATGGGATTTAAAATTCCTTCAGGGCAGGGATCACAGGTACCAATGCCCATGGGGCCAGACAGGAAATGTAAATAAGAGCACCAGGCTAGGATTAAGGCAAGAGCAAGTGGTGTTTATCCTGGGAAGTAGAGATTACATGACTCAGTAAAGGATGCAGCTGCCTCTCAGTCCTTTCTGGTGGTTCTCTTTCAAATAGTGGGGGCTCAGAGTCGGACATGACTGAAGTGACTTAGCAGCAGCAGCAGAGTTGCCAAACCTCATTTTTTTAAGAACACTGCGAGAGGCCCTAATACCGTTTGGGCATGCACAACTCCTAGGTTTTTCCCAGGCAGCAGTGACATCTGAAGAAGTCAGGAGTGGTGAAGGTTAGTTTCTCATCCACAGACTCCTTACAAGTTCTAAAAAGAAAGCACCTTTCAGACCAAAATATGCCACAGACAGACTTTGAGACGAACACTGAGTGGTACGCGAAGAAAGGAAAAGTGAACACACTCATGAGTGACTTTCTAGAAGTCTCTCTCTGGCCTTTCAGGTAGCAATGCGCTTTAGTCTGAATGTAAATGGCTACAGCCCCTGTCTGTGTGAGATGTATTTAAAGAGTGAGAAGGGGAAGGAGAGAAACCTTCTCATATAAGCGAAGAAGGGGAGTGGAGAGGAGTTAAAGGCTCTGGTTAAAGGCCTGGCAGCTGGCCCAGCCCTGTACCCCAACTCCTCTGCTGTGGGGGCAGGAGTGACAGCTGGCCTGGAAGGGTCTTCATTGTGTGGGCATGCATCTTAGCATTTCGGCAGAAAGAGGTCTCACAATATGCTCACTTCATGGCATATCTTGTGTCTTTAAGTATTCTTGATACTAAAATATTTTACGCTGTTTTCCAACATCCAATTGCTGTATTCCTTCAACTTTTTAAAAGAGGTCCAATGTAAGAATTATCGAATCATGATCTTTGGGAGTTGAGTCTAATCATAAAGGTTTTTGAGGAGAGAGAAGGGTTCAGGAGGGAAGGAACATATGTATACCTACGGCTGATTCATGTTGATGTATGGCAGAAACCAATGCAACATTGTGGGGTAATAATCCTCCAATTAAAAATACTTAAAATTTTAAAAATCATATGAATTTTTTAATTCTCCACAGACAGTTATGAATCATATTTAAAATTACTACTCATGTGTTAATTGGATCAATAAAAGGCGTAAGTGCTTCAAAGCTGTGTCCCACTATGCAGGATTCATTAAGAGAAAAAGCTAAATAAAGGAGATAGGAAAAAATGAGAGGGGTGGTAAGGAGATCATGTATACAGGATGTCCTTCACGGGGTCCAAATCCCCAGCCTTGATCCCTGAATGTCATTCTTGCAGCCCATTCTCTTTATTTCAGTCTTTCTTTACCTTTTATTTTCCTTTTCTCTCTTAACCTCCTCTTTCCTCCTCCCTTTGTACAATGTCTTATTTTCTTATGGTTTTGTTCACTCTAATCGACTTACTCGACTTTACCAATGCAATCACTTCTCAACTTAACTACTTCTCTAAAAACGTTGTAAAAGAAATAGCCCACATTTATATTCTATAGCTTGACTGTGGTGGTGGCCACATAACTCAATAGGTCTGTCAAAACCGATAGGATTGCACACCTGAAAAAGATGAATTTTACTAAATGTAAACCATAGTTAAATAAACCTATTAAATTATGTATTTTAAAAAATTATATTTTCAGTTCCATAAGCTTCTCTCTGAATCTATAAAAAAAAAATAAGAAAAAGAGAAGCAGAAAATAGTGGGTATAAATTCTGTGATACTAATTGAAATAGCATTTTTATTTGTGTTTTAATATACCTTTACCAAGCTGGATAGTTAAAAATAAATCCAGACACATAACTTTTCTTTCACCCTGAAATTGGGACTATTGGCACAACCAATGGAGTGTGGCCAAAGGAACCTAAATTAGGAAAGAAACGGTTGACACCTATTTACTATTTTACAGTTTGAGATTCAAGTTCCTCTTGGATTGAAAGAGAATAATCTTCCCCTCACTGCCAATTTTTTTTGAAAGGAGAAAAATGACTCCTTTTAGGTAGAGATGATTTGGAGTCTTTCTTTGATAGTAGGGAAGGGCTTCCCTGGTGGTTCAGATGGTAAAGAATTTGCCTACAACGCAGTATTCGTGCCTGGAGAATCTCATGGACAGAGGAGCCTGGCAGGATTGAGTGTCTGACTTTTCACTTTTCAGTCCTCCCTTAGAGTCTCATCACTGCAGCTATTAGATGGTAAAAGGATAATACAAATAATAAAGTTTGATAAATATCCATCATCCTCAGAACTGTTCCGTGAGGTTTTTTAACACTAGAATTATAATGAGAGTCCTGGAACTGTAGATGAGATTGTGGAAATGATTCATCAGGTTATGCAGCTCTTACAGGGCTCCAATCTTATAAATTGTCTTTAGTGATCTAACTTGGCTGAGTTCCAATTACAATAGGTCATGTTAATTTGATCAAGGTTTCTATGTCCATGCAGATTTGGAGGTAAAATAACTTCTAGAAATACTATTTCTAATTTCATTTGTGACTATATACTCATGATTAATTGATAATGAGATTCCATGAGTGGAATTGTTTGTGTTGAACATTGGGAGATTTGTTCTAATAGAACAATATAAAACATTGCCACTTGCCATTTTATTTCTCTCAGTATAAGTTAAATCCTTTCTGTGCATTTTTTTTTTTCTATATCCACATCTAACTCTGCTCTTATTTCCAGGTTACATTGTCAACTGCCTCTATTTCCCAATAGCATGGCATTCGAAAGACAGATGCTTATACTCCTACTGACTCTCAGTACAGTTCAGTCACTCAGTAGTGTCTGACTCTTTACAACCCCACAGACTGCAGCACGCCAAGCTTCCCTGTACATCACCAACTCCTGGAGTTTGCTCAAACTCATATTCATTGAGTCGGTAATGCCATCCAACCATCTCAACCTCTGTCCTCTCCTTCTCCTCCCGCCTTCAAATTTTCCCAGCATCAGGGTCTTTTCCAATGAGTCAGTTCTTTGCATCAGGTGGCCAAAGTATTGGAGTTTCAATTCTAGCATCAGTCCTTCGAATAAATATTCAGGACTGACTTCCTTTATGATTTGCTGGCTTGAGCTCCTTGCAGTCCAACAGACATTCAAGAGTCTTCTCCAACAGCACAGTTCAAAAGCATTGATTCTTCAGTGCTCGGCTTTCTTTATGGTCCAGGTCTCACTTCCATACATGACTACTGGAAAAACCATATCATTACTAGACGAACCTTTGTTGGCAAAGTAATGTCTCTGCTTTTTAATATGCTGTCTAGGTTGATCATAGCTTTTCTTCCAAGGAGTAAGTGTCTTTTAATTTCATGGCCATAGTCACCATATGCAGTGATTTTGGACCCCAAGAATGTAAAGTCTGCCAAGTTTCCATTATTTCCCCATCTACTTGTCATGATGTGATGGGATCAGATGGCATGGTCTTGGTTTTTCAAATGTTGAGATTTCAGCCAACTTTTTCACTCTTCTCTTTCACTTTCATCAAGAGGCTTTTTAGTTCTTTGCTTTCTGCCTTAAGGGTAGTGTCATCTGCATATCTGAAATTGCTGATATTTCTGACCATAATCTTGATTCCAGCTTGTGCTTCTTCCAGCCCAGTGTTTCTCATGATGTACTCTGCATAGAAGTTAAATAAGCAGGGTGACAATATACAGCCTTGACGTACTCGTTTCCCTATGTGAAACCAGTCTATTATTCCATGTCCAGTTCTAACTGTTGCTTGCTGACCTGCACACAGATTTGTCAGGAGGTAGGTCAGGTGAACTAGTATTTCCATCGGTTTAAGAATTTTCCACAGTTTGTTGTGATCCGCAGTCAAAGAATTTGGCATAGTCAATAAAGCAGAAGTAGATGCTTATCTGGGACTCTCCTGCTTTTTGATGATCCAACAGATGTTTGCAATTTGATATCTGGTTCTTCTGCCTTTTCTAAATCCAGCTTGAACATCTGCAAGTTCATAGTTCACATACTGTTGAAGCCTGGCTTGGAGAATTTTGAGCATTACTTTGAAAGCATGTGAGGTGAGTGCAATTGTGCAGTAGTTTGAGCATTTTTTGGCATCCCCTTTCTTTGGGATTGGAAAGAAAACTGACCTTTTCCAACTCTGTGGCCATGTTGAGTTTTCCTAATTTGCTGACATATAAGTGCAGCACTTTCATAGCATCATCTTTTAGGATTTGAAATAGCTCAACTGGAATTCCATCACCTCCACTAGCTTTGTTCGTAGTGATGCTTCCTAAGTCCCATTTGACTTCGCATTCCAGAATGTCTGGCTCTAGGTGAGTGATCACACCATCATAATTATCTGGGTATTGAAGATCTTTTTTTGTACAGTTCTGTGTATTCTTGCCACCTCTTCTAAATATCTTCTGCTTCTGTTAGGTCCATACGATTTCTGTCCTTTATTGTGCCCATCTTTGCATGAAATGTTCCCTTGGTATCTGTAATTTTCTTGAAGAGATATCTTTCCCATTCTGTTATTTTCCTCTATTTCTTTGCACTGATCACTGAGGAAGGCTTTCTTATGTCTCCTTGCACAGGAGGGCCAAGAGGAGCTACTCCACATCCAAGGTCAGGAGGGGCAGCTCTGAGGATATACCCTTCGTTCAAGGTAAGGAGCAGCGGCTATGTTTTGCTGGAGTAGCTGGAAAGAGATACCCTACGTACAAGGTAAGAGAAACCAAGTAAGATGGTAGGTGTTATGAGAGGGCATCAGAGGGCAGACACACTGAAACCATAATCACAGAAAACTAGCCAATCTGATCACATGGACCACAGCCTTGTCTAACTCAATTAAACTAAGCCACACTGTGTGGGATCACCCAAGATGGGAGAATCATGGTGGAGAGGTCTGACAGAATGTGGCCCACTGGAAAAGGAAATGGCAAGCCACTTCAGTATTCTTGCCTTGAGAGCCCCATGAACAGTATGAAGAGGTAAAATGATAGGATACTGAAAGGGGAACTCCCCAGGTCAGTAGGTGCCCATTATGCTACTGGAGATCAGTGAAGAAATAACTCCAGAAAGAATGAAGGGATGGAGCCAAAGCAAAAACAATACCCAGCTGTGGATGTGACTGGTGATAGAAGCGAGGACCAATGCTGTAAAGGACAATATTCCTTAGGAACCTGGAATGTCAGGTCCATGAATCAAGGCAAATTGGAAGTGGTCAAACAAGAGATGGCAAGAGTGAATGTCAACATTCTAGGAATGAGAGAACTAAAATGGATTGGAATGGGGGAATTTAACTCAGATGACCATTATATCTACTATTGTGGGCAGGAATCCCTTAGGAGAAATGGAGTAGCCATCATGGTCAACAAATAAGTCCAAAATGCAGTACTTGGATGCAATCTCAAACACAACAGAATGATCTCTGTTCATTTCCAAGGCAAACCATTCAAAGTCACAGTAATCCAAGCATATGCCCCAACCAGTAACGCTGAAGAAGATGAAGTTGAAAGGTTCTATGATGACCTAAAAAACCTTTTAGAACTAACACCCAAAAAAGACATCCTTTTCAAAAGTAGGAAGTCAAGAAACACCTTAAGTAACAGGCAAATTTGGCCTTGGAATACAGAATGAAGCAGAGCAAAGGCTAATAGAATTTGCCAAGAGAAGGCACTCATAACAAACACTGTCTTCCAACAACACAAAAGAAGACTCTACACATGGACATCACCAGATGGTCAACACCGAAATCAGATTGATTACATTCTTTGCAGCCAAAGATGGAGAAGCTCCATACTGGCAACAAAAACAAGACCAGAAGCTGATTGTGGCTCAGATCATGAACTCCTTATTACCAANAAAAAAAAAAAAAAAAAAGTGGAACAAGGACTTCCCTGGTTGCTCAGTGCTCGGGCATCCAACTTCTGGTGCAGGTGGCGTGGGTTTGATCCTGTTTTGGGGAACTAAAATCCCACATGCTGCAGGTCACCTGAGCCCACATACCACAACGAGGGAGAAGCCTATATACCTCAATGAAGGATCCCACATGTCACTACTAAGATTTGATGCAGCCAAAAATAAATAAATACTAAAATAAGTGAAGATACCATAAAATAAAAAAGAATAAACCTATTTAAAAATGTGTCTGTAAATGCTTTTATTTGCTTTCTGGATATAATATTTGAACATATTTATTTTAAAACAGTTATACATACATATATGTATGTTTGAATTTTTTTTTTTTTCTTCATATCTAGGATCTGTGAAGGTTTGAAAGGGCCAATGAGTATTCTCATCATTGAGGCATTCTATGGTGGGTCCCATAAACAGCTGGTGGATCTGCTTCAAGAAGAGTTAGAAGACTCTGTCCTTTATACCCTGCCTGCAAAGAAATGGCATTGGAGAGCAAGGACATCAGCTTTGTACTTCTCTCAGAATATTCCCACCAGTGAGCATTNAGGCATTCTATGGTGGGTCCCATAAACAGCTGGTGGATCTGCTTCAAGAAGAGTTAGAAGACTCTGTCCTTTATACCCTGCCTGCAAAGAAATGGCATTGGAGAGCAAGGACATCAGCTTTGTACTTCTCTCAGAATATTCCCACCAGTGAGCATTACAGGTAATTAAAGCCCAGGCTGTGTCTCCAGCCTGTTTCAAATGCACCTGTTCTAAGGAACCTGTGACTCTGTTGGCCTCTGTGAGATTTCCTCCAACTATGTAATTGGTCAGTATGACTACAGTAGCTATTCCTGTAGAGATAGCAGAGCAGCCGGGTACATTGACATTCTGAGGACACCTGGCTGGTAGGAATGTGGCCTCATTTAGACCCTACATGCCTCTTCTCATTTGTCTTGTGCTTTTAGCACATGCGCGTGTGGGTGTATGATGACATTATTTTGGCCTGAGATGAGAGTTGATCTTGAGCATACTTGTTTTTTTTTTACTTCCATAACCTCTCATACCTCTTTGAGTGAGTATGCTGTTTTAGGGTGTCTGCCCTGTACTAGGAGCTAAGGTTGGAAAGACGGATATGACCAAGATGAATATGACTCTTACAGGTTTTTAAAGACTATTCAGTTAGAGATGGATATGCAAGTGCTATGAGAGTATGAAAAGGGGAGAAATTGATTTCAACTGTGACAAATTGGAAGTCACTTTATAGAGTTGGTCACCTTTGCTTACTCTGGAAGGATGAATAGATTTGGGGACACAGATGGGGGACACAGATCTCAGTTTTGAATTTTGCATCATTAGGCAGTGGGAACTAGAGAGACCTATTAGAAAGTCTCATGAGACACACTGAAAAGCTGAATGGGAACTACTGATTCCGTTTTAAGGAAACAAGTAGAATGAAATCCCCTTGGAACATCCCCATTGCCATGTGTCTCCTGATGGTTAAGTAGTAGATGATTATCCTACTGTGGTTTACATATCCCATGTTCTTACCACTCTGGACCCTTCTGTGTAGGGCTACATTGATGTGGGCAGGAGTGAGGAGTGCCAGACTGATAATGAATGGAGTTCAAGACAAGTTGTTAGAGTGCGGGCACGTTGCAAGCTGCAGTGCCCACCTTGGCTTCAGCAGCCATACCCATTTGCTGCTGCTTGTAGGGTGGAGCAGTGACAAGGGAGAGAGCAGCTTGAGATTTAAATGTAGATTGCTGTTCTTAGCAGTAATTTGGGGGGTTGAGAAAATAGCCCATTTGGTATATTAAAGCCATGCAACCTCTGAGAATTCAGATTGTCGGATGAAACAGCAGTGAACACTCAAGCCATGTTGCTTGGAATTTAAAGGTAAAAAATGTTTGGGATCGTGTTGAGAATTTTGTATTCTTCTAATCTAAAGTGTATTTTTCCTTACATAATTAAATGTTTAATATTCTGGTGTCACCAAGTGAGTATTGTAGATTCACTAGTAGTATTAGAAATTTCAATGCATGTATCGATAAAAAATCTTAAGGGCAATGACAAGCCTTTTGCTGTGTTAAGATCTGACTGTTTATAGTTGCTTTCACATCTCATTTAATTGTGTTTTCACAGCACCATTTGCATTATATTACTTAAGGTCAAGTGATCAGTTGGCTTTATGGCACATTTTCATTTACCATTACCGTTTGATATAATACATTCATACGTACCAAATGATACAATACATTTGTACAGTGATTTGAACATTGAAATGAACCATTTTTCTATCTGCTATTAGATTTCATTTTGATTATGCAGTATTTCTGAATGGAATTATTATATCACAAATATATGTGTATGGATAGCATGCAGATAAACACTTCTGTGCGCGTGGCTTTCCCACTGTTTGAGGTCTGAAACATTTGAGTATGGACAGCATATTGGTTTTTGAAGCAGTCTTATTTGGGTCATAGGTTTTTGGAATATGATAATGTAGAGTTTTACTTTCTGATAGCCATAAGCTCCAAGTCCTATCAGCGGTATCTGTGGTCTTTCAAGCTCAACCATTTAAGCTGCAGTTAATGGTACTTATTAACCTAATCAGACTTCACTAAAGATATACCTCACTAGTCTAACTTACAGTTATATTTGACTAGGGTTAATTTATCTACTATTTACCAAATAACCTTTTTGAACACTTTCAGAAAAATAGCAGCAGCTTGCAAACTTATACTGAGTTAAAAAATATGCTCACTCAACTCTAGATTGAAGTGCAAGAATGACATTTTGTTATACCAGATAAATCTGATCTCTCTAGAGACTTTTAAAGATACAAAATCATCTTGATTTCTGTTTGCTTCCTTTGTTTATACATTTGTCAAATGAAATCACCAAAATTCATAAAGATAAAATGAGTAAGCACCAATATTGCATACTAGGCAAAAACTACTCTTAACTAGTAGCAATGTATCTGATGAGAAAGACCTGGAATGTAGGTACACAGGTTATTTTTTTTTAACATCTGTACATGTAGTCATTGTTTTTATAAGCTTGTTATCTGGGTAATATTTTATTAGTAAAAAAATAAATTCGCCAGCCTAATTAGTTCAATTTTGCTTTTTCTTGACGACGAAAGGAATACATCATGATTCACATTTAGAGCTGTTTAATTTTTATTACAAATTACAAAAGCTCCGGGGTTTATTTTTCTCAAGAGTAGTTTGGTAATTATTAGGTTATATTAAAGCTTTGCTTTCTGGAAACTTCACAGAATGCAGAAAAATGTTTCTGAGGATGGGCTTCAATTTCATGTTCTGAAATGTATGAGTCATTTGTCCCAGGATCAAGCAATTTCTACTTTCTTAAAATATACCTAGAGTAGGCATCAAAGATATTTCATTCTTTTTTTCTTCTGCAGCATCTTTACTAAACTGAAAGAATCACTCTTAACTTAAAATCATTTTTTGTTTACTCTCTGATGCTTACCATTATAGTTTAATTCCATCTGAGGTATTGTAGCAGATACTGATCATTGCCCACTTAACTGCCCTTCATCCTTGTTGACAGAATCAGTTTTCTTTGGGGTGGCTAAGTACCCAGCACTTGGGAGTGAAGCTTGACAGACCTAAGTCATCGTGATAATCTCGTTCTCTGGCAGGTTGTCCAGGCTTTCCTTTGAAGCTAGTGCTGGATTCTGGCAAATTTTGATTTAAGTAGGTGACTTCTGGGGTTTCTTCCAACTAAGTTTTTGTTGTTGTTGTTTTAGAGAAAGCCATCTCCCCTTCTCTGTGTTTGACTGCGGTTATGATCTCTACAACTGGGAGGTGATAGCTGGAGGACGAAACACCTAGGCTGTTAACAGTGTCTGATGAAGGGTTGCGAGGTTGTAGCTCCTTAGTTCTCTGAAAACCCTCTCTGTCTAAAGCATGTAGATATATTTTGTAAAATGAAATACATTTCCTTTTAAGTTCACAGCAAGCATAGTGAGAGAGGAACGGTAGAGGGTTGTAGAAATTAGAGTGATCACCTAGCTTTGAAGCTGTGGTTGCTTAGTTTTCATAAAGGGGACAGGTTAACTGAGTTGTTATATGTTACATTCTTGAAATGAAGTGTTGGGCAGAGTTAACCTGAATTAGGAAGCTTTCCATATCCTCTTCGGAACCTCTCCAAAACAAGGGACCAAACGTAAGGTGACAGACAGTGTTATTGGATGCTATCTTTTGTACCAAGAAAGGAGGTTCTAAGAACGGAACAGTGGAAGAGTGCACTGGAAATGAATGAAGATAGTTGCCTGGCGATCAGTGGAGCAGAGGCTGTCAGTGCCCCGCCCACTCCCCCCTCCTTCTGTCTCCTGCCGCCTGTGCCCTGGTCAGCTTCCTGCCATAGGTCTCGCCAGCCCTTTGCCTGCAGAAGCAGCTGTGGGCAGCACGCCCCAAGCAACCCTCCGTCGCCCCTCAGATGAAATCATTCTGAAGTGTGAACACTAGAGAAATCATTAACAAAGATTGCTCCCAAACCCTGTAAGCCAGGAAGTAAAGGCATAATTCTAAATAATTCATGGGTCACAGAAGAAATTATCGTGGATACTAAAAAATAGAACTGAGTCATAGTGAACATACTGCATGTCACAATGTGGGTTGCATCTAAAGTGACAAAGCCACATCATCTTTAATAGATTTGTTATTATTATTATTTTTAAATTGTGACATTCAGGACTTTCTAAAGCTTATGGCCGAGGGAGGGTAGGGCCCCTCTTACTTGAATCTAGGCATAGTACTGGGAAGGAAAAATAAAAAGAGCAAAAATAGTGAAATTGAAAGCACACACACACACACACACACACATATGGGCTTCCCTTGTGGCTCAGTGGTAAATAATTCACCTGCCAAGCAGGAGATGTGGGTTTGACCTCTGGGTTGGGAAGATCCCTTGTATAAGGAAATGGCAACCCACTCCAGTGTTCCTGCCTGGGAAATCCCATTGACAGAGGGGCCCACTGGGGTCACAAAAGTGTTGAATATGACTCAGTGACTAAACAACAACAATACACATATATGTATGTAGGTATAAAATGGAGATGAAAAATCTTTCCAGGTTCAACAATTGGGAGTAGAGAAGGGAAAAGTCATAATGATAATCAATACCAGTTAGGATTTATATGGCCAGAAGAAATAGAAAACCTACAAAACTGAGCACTTGATGTCATGTAACACAAATCTGAAAGAGGCAAGGTAGCACTGGTGTAAACCGACCTGCATGGGGACCCAATCCCTGTCTGTCGATGGGGAGATTTTTTAGTTAATGCGACAGTATCTTTAATGATTATAATTCCATTCAGATTTTCCATTTCATTTCATTGTTAACTTGTTATACGTGTTAACAAGTTAAGCTTTTCTAAGAAATTATCCACTTTGTCTAATTTTTCAAATGTATTAACTATTAGGAGAATTTTCTCCTTATAGTCTCCGTCTCTCTAGCTTTTAGCCGTAGCAGTCACTCATCATTTGAATTTTCCTCTCGTGAGGTTTTCCTTTTTGAAAATTATAGGGTAGATTCATGAAGACAGATACCATTCTGGTTTGGGATGCTCAGTACCTGCCATTCCCAAATCAGCCTCAAACTGCTATACTGTGCCGTTCTCCACTTGGTTTATAAACTTGGCGGGAGGTAGGATTCCAGTACTGCCCAGCTCACTGTCCTTATATCATTATCAGTTGCATGCACTTCTTGGGGTTTGGATGAGGTTCTGACACTGTGTAAATAATAGTGACAGTAGGTGTGATACAGCATCCCATAGTCCGACCCATATGTGACTCTTCCATTGTATGAGAACTGGCCGAGAGTTTTCCTCATCACTGTTGCCCAGCCAGCCAGCTTTCATATCCTGTAATGCCTAACTGTGGGATTCTCTCTTTCTCTCTCTCTCTTTTTTTTTTTCCTACCTGTCTGCTCTTGTGTCCAGGCAGTGCACACAGCAGCTTTCTAGTATTTGTATGGTGCTTAGGGCTTTGTTTGCAATATCTCATTTCAGTGAACTTGCCTCTGATTGACAGTATAAAACCATTTGGACTTGAGGTTGAATATACAACTGACCCAATGCTACAAAAATAGTGTAATACTGAAAACCAAATAACTGGCCATTCAGTCAGTCTCTGTTTCACTATTTTTCTCTCTGGCTTCCCCCTCCTCTCTCTCTAGTTTTCAAAGCCATGAACAACTAACACTTAAATTACTCTAGCACATACTTCATTGCAAAACGGGAAATTAACCATATTACATGCATCCTAAAGAAGAGTTTCCAGACTGTATCTTTTCTGCTTTTCTCTGTGTTTCTTCTTCAGTGCTGTCAAGAAGTAAAATACTCCAGTAGCAGGCAAAAAAAAAAGTTTTCTTGTTATGCAGTTCGTAGTTTATTCTCACCATTGACTGTTAATTCAAAAGTGTTTGTATAGTTAGTAGCCTGCACTGGGAACCCACTGTTTCCAAAGAGCTAAGCACAACAGTGCGATGTCAGGTGCATGTTTTTAATACTCCTTCTAGCATATTTTAAAGATAAAATAAAATTTCGCATTTAAGATTCTATACAGTCCCCCAGGTAACAGTGCATCTTTATGTACAATATTATTTTAAACAGACCCTGTACCTTAAAGACCTGTGAGGTAAATCTTCCATATGTTTAATCTTTTGAAATCTGACAACTGTATTTTAAAAGACAAACTAGATGTTTTATTCTACTTTTACAAAGGAGAGAAAATCATTATTTTTAATGAAGGAAATGGAAAGGGCAAAAAAAAAATTCCCTAAATATCCTTAAGTGGATGAAAAATCATACTTGTTTAAAAATGCTTTGGCTGTAGAGTAAGGACCTTCATTATTTTGCTTTTAGAAGTAACAGCTTACTTTTTACATAACAATTGAAACTGTGAATCGAATCTTAGAGTGCTTCTAATCTAGTTGTTTTTACTTATTTTCATTGTACTTCCACTCCTGACATTTGTTTATTGCAGAAGGCGTTTCTGCTTTATTAAGGTCTTAGTCAATGAAATATGTTTGCATTGGGAGCTCTATAGGGTGAGCACAGAGCTGGATGTCTGACATCCTGAAGCTGTGGTGCAGCTGATCTGGCGTCCTTCCCTTCTCTTAAGCCATCTCTTATAGGAAAGCTTTCATGCTCACCAATTTCCTTGGAGAAGGAGATGACAGAGGAGGGGATGGTTGGATGGTGTCATCAACTCAATGGACATGAGTTTGAGCAAACTCCCGGAGATAGTGAAGGACAGGGAAGCCAGACGTGCTGCAGTGCATTGGGTCGCAAAGAGTTGGACACGACTGAGTGACTGAAGAACAAGTTGACTTTGGACACATTGTCCTGTTTAGTAAATAACTAATTCTTCTCAATCTTTCCTTAGTTTATACTTTGTGGTTCTTTCACATGATAGACCTGCCAGCCTCCTGACCAGCCAGCCCACAAGGATAACTGCAGGAAGAAAGCAGGAGGTCTTGTGCTCACAAAAGTGCTGCATGTCTCTTTCAATATCCTATCTTTCTAAAGAATATAATCCCCTATTTTAGTAAATTTTTTCCCTGTAAACAGTCTTTCCTGTGTTTCTCCTTGCTCACTGTCTCATGCTGATCATCACAACTTAATACTCCCTTTTTAGGAGAAATTCCTGTGATTGAATATAAGTAGTTGAGACAAGGCTGGGGGAAGAGTTCAGTTCAGTTCAGTTGCTCAGTGGTGTACTACTCTTTGTGACCCCATGAATCGCAGCACGCCAGGCCTCCCTGTTCATCTCCCGAAGTTCACTCAGACTCATGTCCATAGAGTCCATGATGCCATCCAGCCATCTCATCCTCGGTCGTCCCCTTCTCCTCCTGCCCCCAATCCCTCCCAGCATCAGAGTCTTTTCCAATGAGTCAGCTCTTCGCATGAGGTGGCCAAAGTACTGGAGTTTCAGCTTTAGCATCATTCCTTCCAAAGAAATCCCAGGGTTGATCTCCTTCAGAATGGACTGGTTGGATCTCCTGGCAGTCCATGGAACTCTCAAGAATCTTCTCCAACACCACAGTTCAAAAACATCAATTCTTTGGCGCTCAGCCTTCTCACAGTCCAACTCTCACATCCATACATGACTACTGGAAAAACCATAGCCTTGACTAGACAGACCTTAGTCGGCAAAGTAATGTCTCTGCTTTTGAATATACTCTCTAGGTTGGTCATAACTTTTCTTCCAGGGAGTAAGCATCTTTTAATTTCATGGCTGCAGTCACCATCTGCAGTGATTTTGGAGCCCCCTAAAATAAAGTCTGACACTGTTTCCACTGTTTCACCATCTATTTCCCATAAAGTGATGGGACCAGATGCCATGATCTTCGTTTTCTGAATGTTGAGCTTTAAGCCAACTTTTTCACTCTCCTCTTTCCCTTTCATCAAGAGGCTTTTTAGTTCCTC
>SJYV01042497.1:266070-279509 GCA_006410875.1 Neotragus pygmaeus
TATTGCTGAAGCCTGGCTTGGAGAATTTTGAGCATTACTTTACTAGCATGTGAGATGAGTGCAATTGTGCGGTAGTTTGATCATTCTTTGGCATTGCCTTTCTTCGGAATTGGAATGAAAACTGACCTCTTCAAGTCCTGTGGCCACTGCTGAGTTTTCCAAATTTGCTGGCATATTCAGTGCAGCACTTTCACAGCATCATCTTTCAGGATTTGAAATAGCTCAACTGGAATTCCATCACCTCCACTAGCTTTGTTCGTAGTGATGCTTTCTAAGGCCCACTTGACTTCACATTCCAAGATGTCTGGCTCTAGATGAGTGATCACATCATCATGACTATCTGGCTTGTGAAGATCTTTTTTGGACAGTTCTTCCGTGTATTCTTGCCACCTCTTCTTAATATCTTCTGCTTCTGTTAGGTCCCCTATAATGAAAAAGACATCTTTGGGGGGTGTTAGTTCTAAGAGGTCTTGTAGGTCTTTATAGACCCCTTCAATTTCAGCTTCTTCAATGTTACTGGTTGGGGTATAGACTTGGATTACTGTGATATTGAATGGTTTGCCTTGGAAATGAACAGAGATCATTCTGACATTTTTGAGATTGCATCCAAGTACTCCATTTCGGACTCTTTTGTTGACCATGATGGCTACTCCATTTCTTTTGAGGGATTCCTGCCCACAGTAGTAGATATAATGGTCATCTGAGTTAAATTCACCCACTCCAGTCCATTTTAGTTCGCTGATTCCTAGAATGTCAATGTTCTTTCTTGCCATCTCCTGTTTGACCACTTCCAATTTGCCTTGATTCATGGACCTAACATTTCGGCTTCTTCAGTACTACTGGTAGGAGCATAGACTTGCATACTATGACATTGAATGGTTTGCCTTGGAAACGAACAGATTTGCCTTTATTCACAGACCTAACATTCCAGGTTCCTATGGAATATTGTTCTTTACAGCATCAGACTTTACTTCCATCACTAGTCACATCCACAACTGGGTGTTTTGTTTTTGTTTTTGTTTTCCTTTGGCTGCATCTTTCACTCTCTGGAGTTATTTCTCCACTGATCTCCAGTAGCATATTAGGCACCTACCGACCTGGGGGAGTTCATTTTTCAATGTCCTATATTTTTGCCTTTTCATACTGTTAGTGGTGGACAGGGAGTGGAGTGTTTTTTTCCATGGTGTTGCAAAGAGCTGAGTGAGTGACTGAATTGAACTGAACTTGTTAGCATGTGAGATGAGTGCAACTGAGTGGTAGTTTGAGCATTCTTTGGCATTGCCTTTCTTTGGGATTGGAATGAAAATTGATCATTTCCAGTCCTGTGGCCACTGCTGAGTTTTCCAAATTTGTTGACGTGTTGAGTGAAGCACTTTCACAGCATCATCTTTCAGGATTTAAATAGCTCAACTGGAATTCCATCACCTCCACTAGCTTTGTTCATAGTGATGCTTCCTAAAGCCTACTTGACTTCGCATTCCAGGATGTCTGGCTCTAAGTGAGTGATTACACCATCGTGGTTATCTGGGTCCTGAAGATCTTTTTTGGACAGTTCTTCTGTGTATTCTTGCCACCTCTTCTTAATATCTTCTGCTTCTGCTAGGTCCATACCATTTCTGTCCTTTATTGAGCCCATGTCTGCATTAAATGTTCCCATAGTATCTCTAATTTTCTTGAGGAGCTCCCTAGTCTAGTCTTTCCCATTCTATTGTTTTCCTCTATTTCTTGGCATTGATCACTGAGGAAGGCTTTTCCTCTGACTCTAAGTAAAGGTATTTTCCTTGTTTGATTTTTCTTCATAATTGATCATTTCACTATCTTTCATAGTAAATTTCAGATGATCTGGCTGAGATAATGTAAACACAAGGAAATGTGACTGCCTGACCAAAGGATGGACTTATAAAGCAGTAATTTTGATAGTTCTCATCTCTTTCATTGTTTCTTCAGGCATTTCAAAGAATTATATTTCAGTATTTTGAGTATTCTTTCAAAAAGTCTTTAAAGTGGAAATATCCACAGGGAGAAAAATCAACCATGGACACATTTACGAACTTATTTTCATGAGAAGAGAGTGGAATGAGGAGGAAAGAAATTGAAAGACATTTTGTAGTTCAGAAAGTTGATTGTTTTAGGATTTCAAGGCTTAGGACAGTCAGATGTCCATTTACCTCTTACTCATTTGTAACATACAATAAGATTTATATCTCTTATTGAAATGGAGTTCTCATAAGTAGATAACTGATGAAACATGCATACTCAAGAGAGGAAGACCTGCAAGTAGGTGGCCTGAAGTGAGAAAGCTGGAAAAACTTAGCAATTCAGAAAAATTTTCAGTGATATATGTGATACATGTGGCATAAAGACCCATAAAAACCAAACAGGTCAGAATTACTATTAAGGTTGTGAGTCCAGTGGGATTTATTTTCAGATAATTCAGGTACAAGTGTGATATCACATTTTCTAAATTGTCCATAAAATTCAATAAATTAGCTTGGCTTGAAGTATCATTTAACCATTTTTTCCTTATTTTTTATAACTGAGGCTAAAAGAATTTTATAGTGTTTCCACTAGAAATGAGTTCTTTCAGTGAGTTCCTTTAAAGGCAATTAAGACCTACCTATGATCTGAATATGCTATTTTTATCAGAAAAAATATATATGAAAGTAATCAGATAATGGGATTTTAGATGTTCATTAACAGCCATTTGGTAAGATTTCATGTTACTACCTCAGTGGCTATTTTTAGTATGTCGTTTAATGAATTAGACTAAGTGGCAGCTCAGTTTCACATCTAGGTCATGTGATCACAGATATGGCAGAGAGGAGTATTTGACCCACAGAAAAATCTTTTGCCAGAATTTCCATATTGATTATATTATATGAAAACAGATTCTCCTGGAAAGCTTTGATTCAGAGTTTTTTATAAAAATTAACAGTTTATCATTTGTCTTTATTGCTAAAACTGTTAAATATTTGTCCCCCAGCTAGCAATCTGGAAATTTTCTTTGCTTCTCCTCTATTCTTTATCTTTCATATCTTAACAATTCCCATGTCAATATAATCCCATGATTATTTTCTCTCATACTTTATCACTACTACTTTGAAGAATATTTATGATCTTCCCAGTATCAGCTACAGTATCAACTATGTGTGTATATCTTCTCACAAATTATGTTCTACCATCAGTTTCTTGCCCTTTTAGAGACAGATGGGTCACTTCATCACTCCATAAATCCAGTATTTCAGGTATTCTACAATACTTCCCACTACTATTGTTGGCTATTTCACACTATCGCTCCAGTTCTTCCCTGGGTGTGAGAAGCCATCTTCTCTTGTCTACCTACTGAAGGCAAACTTATACAAGACTTGAGACTAAGCATTTCAACTAAATATACTCCGATGGCCACCTGAGCATACATTGCTAAGTGCTAGGTGCTCATAGGTTCCCTTCACTGTGAATCCATCTGCACACGCCCACATCATACTTTAGGGCTACCTTCTCTGTGACCAAATTACATACAGTATGTAACTTCCTTCCAGCTCTCCTTTCACCTGGACTTCTGTTAGTTACCTGTTCAAACGCTTGCCTCCTTTACTGTACTGTAAACTCCTACAGAATATGCTTAACTCCTAGCATGATGCTCCAGTTCAGTTCAGTTCAGTTGCTCAGTTGTGTCGACTCTTTGCAACCCCATGGATTGCAGCATGCCAGGCCTCCCTGGCCATCACCAATTCCCGGAGTCCACCCAAACCCATGTCCATTGTGTCAGTGATGCCATCCAACCATCTCATCCTCTGTGGTCCCCTTCTCCTCCTGCCCCAAATCTCTCCCAGCATCAGGGTCTTTTCAAATGAGTCAACTCTTTACATCAGGTGGCCAAAGTATTGGAGTTTCAGCTTCAACATCAGTCCCTCCAATGAACACCCAGGACTAATCTCCTTTAGGATGGACTGATTGGATCTCCTTGCATTCCAAGGGACTGAAGAGTCTTCTCCAACACCACAGTTCAAAAGCATCAATTCTTTGGCACTCAGCTTTCTGTATACTCCAACTCTCACATCCATACATGACTACTGGAGAGACCATACCCTTGACTAGATGGACCTTTTTTGGTGAAGTAATGTTTCTGCTTTTTAATATGCTCTCTAGGTTGGTCATGACTTTTCTTCCAAAGAGTAAATGTCTTTTAATTTCATGGCTGCAATCACCATCTGCAATGCTTTTGGAGCCCAGAAAAATAAAGTCAGCCACTGTTTTCACTGTTTCCCCATCTATTTCCCATGAAGTGATGGGACCGGATGCCATGATCTTTGTTTTCTGAATGTTGAGCTTTAAGCCAACTTTTTCACTCTCCTTGCATCAAGAGACTCTTTAGTTCTTCTTCACTTTCTGCCATAAGAGTGGTGTCATCTGCGTATCTAAGTTTATTGATATTTCTCCTGGCACTCTTGATTCCAGCTTGTGCTTCTTCCAGTCCAGCATTTCTCATGATGTACTCTACTTATTAGTTAAATAAGCAGGATGATAATATACAGCCTTGATGTACTCCTTTTCCTATTTGGAACCAGTCTGTTGTTCCATGTCCAATTCTAACTGTTGCTTCCTGACCTGTATACACGTTTCTCAAGAGGTAGGCCAGGTGGTCTGGTATTCCCATCTCTTTCAGAATTTTCCACACTTTATCATGATCCATACAGTCAAGGCTTTGGCATAGTCAATAAAGCAGAAATAGATGTTTTTTCTGGAACTCTCTTGCTTTTTCAATGATCCAGCAGATGTTGGAAATTTGATCACTGGTTCCCCCTACCTTTTCTAAAACCAGCTTGAACATCTGGAATTTCATGGTTCACATATTGCTCAAGCTTGGCTTGGAGAATTTTGAGCATTTCTTTCCTAGCATGTGCTGCTGCTGCTGCTGCTGCTGCTGCTGCTGCTAAGTCACTTCAGTCATGTCTGACTCTGTGCGACCCCATAGATGGCAGCCCACCAGGCTCCCCCCTCCCTGGGATTCTCCAGGCAAGAACACTGGAGTGAGTTGCCATTTCCCTCTCCAATGTGTGAAAGTGAATATTGAAGTCATGTGAGATGAGTGCAATTATGCAGTAATTTGAGCATTCTTTGGCATTGCCTTTCTTTGGGATTGGAATGAAAACTAACCTATTCCAGTCTTGTGGCCACTGCTGAGTCTTCCAAATTTGTTGACATACTGAGTGCAGCACTTTCACAGCATCATCTTTTAGAATTTGAGTTAGCTTATCTGGAATTCCACTGCCTCCACTGGCTTTGTTCGTAGTGATGCTTCCTAAGGCCCACCTGACTTCACATTCCAGGTTGTCTGGCTCTAGGTGAGTGTGAGTGATCACATCTTTGTGATTATCTGGGTCGTGAAGATCTTTTTTGTACAGTTCTTCTGTGTATTCTTGCCACCTCTTCTTAATATCTTCTGCTTCTGTTAGGTCCATACCATTTCTATCCTTTATTGAGCCCATCTTTGCATGCAATGTTCCCTTGGTATCTCTAATTTTCTTGAAGAGATCTCTAGTCTTTCCCATTCTGTTGTTTTCCTCTATATCTTTGCATTGATGACTGAGGAAGGCTTTCTTATCTCTCCTTGCTATTCTTTGGATGCTTGATGTTATACAATTCTTTTTGTTAATATAATAAGGAAATAAATGAGTAAATGTTGATTAGAATGTGGATGGGTGAAATTCTTGTTCCAGAATATAAATTAGATACTCATTTACTCCTTCCCTGGAGAAGGGAATGGCTATTCATCCAGTATTCTGGCCTGGAGAATTCCATGAACTGTTCCGTCCATGGGGTCATAAAGTGTTGGACAGGACTGAGTGACTTTCACTTCACTTTCACTTCACTTACTCCTCCCACTTTGCACCCAAACACTGAATGATTGTAAATGTATTAAATCAGAAACAAATTCATTAAAGTTATGAGAATGGAATGAGGGGAACTACTGAACTGGAATAAAAACATATTTCAGGAAGATTAAGCAAAAGCGTCCAAAGGAGAAAAATGCAACAAAGGAAGAGAATTTTGTTTCTTGTTGTACTTTGTTCTTTTGTTTGCTTTCTATAGGGAAATGTCCTAGAGTTGATAAATTAACAAGCCAGAATAGGAGGAGGGGAACAAAATGAGATAATTGATCAAAAACTACAACTGCATAGGAGCACAAATCAGTATCTCCAATTATCAGAGCATTTGTGCTTGTCCCTGGACAGGCACATGCCAACTGAGTGAACTGAAAATTTTCCCGGAGGAAACTAGAATTATAAGACTGGAAGTTATCTACCGTCACATGACCAACTTCTCTGAAAGTGTTTTAAGCAATAACCATTGTATCTTCTCATGAATATCTGGAGTCAAGATTTGGGGCAGAACAGTTCTCCTGCAGAAAAAGGAACATTAAGTCACCTGCAGTCAGCTGTAACTGCACTGGGCTTGAAAATCCAATAAGGCTTCACTTACATCCCTGGTATCTAAGGGTTCCTCCGCATGGATGCTCTCACTCCACAGGCTGGTTGGGGCTTCCTCACAGCATGGTGGCCTTTGGATAGCAGGCCTTCGTATAGGGCCACTGGCTTCTAATTGGTGAAGACAGAAGCTGCAGCAATTTCTGCTGTATTCTATTGGTCAAACAGGGACCAGGGGTGGAAAGCCCAGGCTCCCGCAAGAGGATAAATAGACTCTATAATAAATAAAGTCAAGGAAAAGTCTTATTGCAAG
The DNA here is from genome assembly GCA_006410875.1 of Neotragus pygmaeus. NCBI lineage: Eukaryota > Metazoa > Chordata > Mammalia > Artiodactyla > Bovidae > Neotragus > Neotragus pygmaeus. The sequence goes on from SJYV01042497.1 coordinate 272,812, forward strand.
CTAGCAGGTGGAAAGAAAAAATTTTTTTGTTTCCAATTGTGGAAACACATATCCTGCCCTTTGACCACAATTCCTTCCCTCAGGTAAAATACACTTACCCCTCTCCCCAAAATCTCATGCTATTACAGCATCGGGCCCAGCCTTGAGGACCAGGATTTCTTTATCTAAATTGGTTCAAGATGAGAATAAGTTTCTTCGAGCACAGTTCTTTGGGTCCAGCACCTTCACTTCAGAGATATATGAATAAAAACCAAAAAGGTGCCTTCTCTCTTCTCCTACTGTTACCCAACATGATGGGGAAATGGAGACAGAATAGCTGAAGTGGACTCTCTCATTCCAAAAGCGGGGATAGGAGGCACCCAACAGCCACTTATCCATAACAACTTTAACATCCACTCAGCTTATGTCCTCAGTTCCTACTGCTCTGTGGACAGGGAGTGTCTTTTAATTAATATCTATCTCTGCTCCCATGGAGTGGTTCTTCTCAGAGCGTGATCTCATGTTCCATTTTATGTTGCATAAAGCACTTCAGGCGAGTGGTTTTCTCTGTTTGTGTCTTGCCTGTAAAAGTTTCGGGGCCCAACGTTTGTCTCTTTTCATTTCAAACTCAAAACTTGAGCAGTTACTATAAAATGAATGCGCCTTTCCCATATATCAAATTACAATGTGTTCCACATCCATTCCTCTACTGATGAGCACTTAGATGTTTCTGTATCTTGGTTATTGTAAATAGTGTTGCAATGGATATGAAAGTGAAAGTCACTCAGTCACATCCGACTCTGTGATCCCATGGACCGTAGCCCCTCAGGCCCCTCTGACGGTGGGGATTCTCCAGGTAAGGATACTGGAGTCAGTTGCCATGCCCTCCTCCAAGGGATCCTCCCAACACAGAGATCAAATCCTGGTCTCAAGCATTGCAGACAGATTCTTTACCAACTGAGCCACCAGAGGGTCCATATATCTTTTTGAATTAGTATTTTTGGTTTCTTTGAATAAATACCCAGAGCAGTGTTGCTAGATTATATGGTAGTTCTATTTTTAATTTTTTAAGAAACCTCCATACTATTTTCCATAATGGCTATACCAATTTGCATTCCCACCAAGTACATGAGGTTTCACTTTTCTCCACATACTTGCCAAGACTTGTTTTTTCTTCTCTTTTTTTTATAACAGCCATTCTGTCTTACTGTGATTTTGATTTGCATTTTCCTTAATATTAGTGGCGTTAAACATCTTCTCATGTGTTGTTGGCTATATGTATGTCTTGTATGGAAACTGTCTATTCAGGTCCTCTGCCCATTTTTAAATTGGATTTGTTTGTTTTGATGTTGAGTTGCATTATTTCCTTGTCTGTTTTGGATATCAGCCCCTTATCAGACATATCATTTGTAAATATCTTCTCCCATTCATTAGGTGGCCTTTTGGTTTTTGTTGATATTTTCCTTTGTTGTGCAAAACCTTTTTAGTCTGATGTAATCTCATTTGTTTATTTTTACTTTTGTTTCTCTTGACTGAGGAGACCTATCTCAAAAATATTGCTAAGACCAATGTCAAAAAGTTTACTGCTAATTTTCTTCTAGAAGTTTAGGTTTCAGCTCTTACATTTAAATCCTGAATCCACTTTGAGTTCATTTTTGTATTTTGTATGAAAAAGTAATCCAGTTTGATTCTTTGGCAAGCAACTGTCCAGTTTTCCTCCCACATCATTTTTTGAAGAGATGGTCTTTTCCTCATTGTTTATTATCACCTCTTCTGTTGTACGTTAATGGCCCATGTAATTGTGGGTTCATTTCTGGGCTCTCTATTCATATAGATTTTCACTGACCTACACATTTGTTTTTGTGTTAGTGCCGCACTGTTTTGACTATTATAGTTTTGTAGTATATAGTTTGAAATCAGAGACATGATGCTTTCTCTTTTGTTCTTTATTCTTAAGATTGTTTTGGCTATTCAGGGTTTTTGAGTTTCCATAAAAAATTTAGAACTATTTGTTCTAGTTCTGTGAAGAAAAAAAGTGCCATTGGCAGGTTGATAGCAATTGCACTAAATCTCTAGATGGCCTTGGATGGTCATTTTGACAATATCAATTCTTCCAGTCCATTAACATGGCATATCTTTCTGTTTTGTGTCATCTTCATTTATTCCCCTCAGTATTTCAAGTTTCTGAGTCCAAGTCTTTTACCTTCTTAGATTTATTCTCAGGTATTTCATTCTTTGTGATGCAAATGTGAATGGGATTCTTATCTTAATTTCTCTTTCTGATAGTTTATTGTTAGTGTAGAGTCCTCACTTTTACTTTTCACTTTTATGCACTGGAAAAGGCAATGCCCATCCACTCTAGTACTCTTGCCTGGAAAACCCCATGGATGGAGGAGCCTGGTAGGCTGCAGTCCATGGGGTCATGAAGAGTTGGACACCACTGAGCGACTTCACTTTTTACTTCAATGCATTGGAGAAGGAAATGGCAACCCACTCCAGTGTTCTTGCCTGGAGAATCCCAGGAACAGGGGAACCTGATGGGCTGCCATCTATGGGGTCACATAGAGTCAGACACAAATGAAGTGACTTAGCAGCAGCAGCAGCAGAAACACAACATATTTTTACATATTAGTTTCTAATCTTGCAAATTTACCAAATTCATTGATGAATTCTAGTAGTTTTTTTCATGGTGTCTTTAGGTTTTTTATGTATAGAATCATATCGCCCATAAACAATGGCAATTTACTACTTCCTTCCCAATTGAATTCCTTTTATTTCATCTTGTCTGATTGCTTTGGCCAGAGCTTCCACTATTATGTTGAATAAAAGTGGTGATAGTGGGCATTCCTCTGCCATAAAAAATGACTGAAAGCTTGTGATGTGCACCAACATGGATGGACATAGAGGGTATTATGCTAAGTGAAATACATCAGAAAGACAAGTACTCTATGATTCCATTTATATGTAGAATCTAAAAAAAAAAAAGAACAAATATAATCAAAGAGAAACAAAGTCATGCTCACAGAAAATAAACTAGTGGTTGCTAGATGAGGTGTGACAAGAAATAGGTGAGGGAGATTAACAGGTATAAACTTTCAGTTACAAAATAAAAGAGTCACAGATATGAAATGTAAAGTGTGGAGAATGTAGTCAATAATCATGTTATATTTTTGTATGGTGACAGATGACAATCAGACTTAGCATGGTGATTATTTTAAAATGTAGAGGAATACAGAATCACTTTGCTGTGCACCACAAATTATATGTTAAAGGTCAGTTATACTCAAAAACAAGGGAGCCAGTTAATAGAAAAACAGATTAGATTTGTGGCTACTGGAGCCAGGTGTTAGGGGGTGGGGTGGATTTGATAAAAGTAGTCAAAATGTACAAGCTTCCAGTTATTCCAACTATAATATAAATAAGTACTAAGAATGTAATATATGACATGATAAAGATAATTAGCACTGCTGCATGTTACAAATGAAAGCTATTAAGAGAGTAAATCCCAAGAGTTCTCATCATAAGGCAAGCATTTTTTTCTATTTCTTTACTGTTTTACCTATATGAGATGATGGATGTTCATTACACCTGTGGTAATCATTTCATGATATATGTAAATCAAATAATTATGTTGTACACCTTAAACTTATATAGTGCTCTATGTCAACTATATCTCAATAAAACTGAAATAACAACAATGTGAAAAAATAAAAATTTATAATGCACTCCAGTAGACAAAGGCCACATCTACAAATATCTCCAAGACCATGTCCCTCTACTTTAGTTTGTGAATCAGAGTGTCATGGAACAAATTACTTAAGATTCTTAGAGGCTCTTTTGTCAAACTGAGAGGTCAAAACACTGCCATTTTAAATTTCCTGAGGTCCTAACAAAGGGTCTTCCAGGAACTAACATCCTTGATTTGAATTTGAGGTCACATTTTACAGGCAAGCACCTAGGTTTGATCTTGGCTCTATATCCAGAGAACCCCAGAGACTTTGTACTTTGTACAGTTCAAGAAGCTGACAATGAGAACCTGTTTTATTATTTACCCTGGCAAGTCCTAATTTACCCTGGCAAGTTCTTAATTCTGTTTGAAAATGAAATGGTTCTTTTTTGTTAATTTTTCTCAACTTGCTTCAAAATGTGTACTTAAGTCAGTTAGCATTTTCAATATTCTGCTTGCAAACACCCATAGCTGGATCTATGAGTTAGATACATTTCTGTCTTCCATGATATCACAGGTGCAGTGTTGTCTAATATTCCACCCACAACTGAAACAAGCTGAATTTTTTTTCAGCCTCCAAGAACAATTTCCTCACTGCCTTTCTATTCTCCACAATAGGTTCTTGCCCATTTTTGCAGGCCTTCACCTATATTTTATCACTAAGTCAAAAAATCATTTGTAAGGTTCTTGTTAGTTCAAAAGACACTGATTTTATTACAGCTGATTGCTTGTTCCAGTGTGATTAACTGACAGCCCCAGCTGCTGCTCTTTCAGTCCACCATGACTAGTCTGCTTGCTACTCATGGCCAGTAAATGAGTGTGGCAGGAAAGCTATGGCAGGTTCATCTATACAGCAACATTTAGTGATCTAGCAATTTAAAATCACAACCATTTTATTTTTTCATAATTCTTTGGATGAGGATTTGAGCAGAGATTTCTCAGGTGGTGCTTCCACTTCATGCAGTATTGGCTGGAGTCAATCTCTCAACTGCATTTCTGCTGTCTGGGCTGAGAAAGAAGATCCAAAAAGTCAATTCATATGTTTGGCAAAACTGTGCTCTTCCTTGTGGACTTTCTTCTTTTTGTGGATAAAATGGCCTTCCTCACGGTCATCTCAGTGCATTCAGACTTCTTATGTGGCCTTTCATTTCCCAAAGACATCATTGTAAGCAGTGAAGGAACACACTTCAGGTCTATGGCTCAGCCACAGAAGTTGTACACAATCACTTATATTGCATTCTATCAGATAAAGCAGCCCCAGCACATTTTGATGCAAAAGAGAAACAACTTCCACATTTGATGGGAGTGTGTGTGTTATATTTGATGGAAATACAACACCTGGATCTTCTGTCACAGGGAGAGTCACTGGTTGACATCCACAGCTTCTGCACCGTGAACCAGCATGATACACACACAAAGGTCACACCACCACTATCCTCAGGTGCCCAGCCAGTGACAGAGTGACACAGTGGGGGAGGTCTGTCCTGCAGGATATGGGAATTCTCAGGCAGCCTACTTTGAACTGTGAGTGCCTCAAGAGCCTGACATAAAATTTGCCCTCCTAAACAAGTTCCATTCTCCAGCTCCAGAAGAATGAAATACATTTTCTGGCTCTCATTAATACATTGGTTAGTTCAAATATGTATGTGACTTTGGGAGGGTAACAATACAAGTTTGTTATTCCTTTAATCAAAGGAAGTTTGATTAAGTTTAAAAGAAGTTAACTAGGAAAATGAAAAAGAAGAAAATAGTCTAAGAATAAAAACAGGGAGAGGGCAGTGCCCAGCATTATTACTGTGGTTTGGAGTCCTAACAAATGAGAGTGTGTATTATAAAATTATAGGGATCAATTGATTGGAGGATGATTAGCTGGGCAGATGGACAGTGCTTGAATTTTTTCACCCTTTCCTTTAAGCCTGAAGTTGCTCAAGACAGGCTACTGGGACTGGCAGAGTGAAAAAGAAATCATCCACTCTTACAGAAATGTGCATATTACTTTTATGAATTTTTTTAAGTATGAAAGTAATTACTATCAAGAAGAAATGAGGAAAGACCAGCTGGACTCAGCAGAAGTCTGGGAATGCCCCTTTCTTCCATCTAAGGTATGGCCCCCCCATTCCAACAACAATGGTGTTCAATCTAACCTTACTGGCTTTTATGTAACAGAGAAGAACAATCCCAACTCCATATTGGATCTATTCCGTTAGCGCTAACGGCCTATGGTCATTCTGGCTCTGTAATTTTGTTAAAAAAAAAAAAAAAAGTTGCCTATAGCCTGAAATATACACAATAGCCTATTCTTAAGGCTTTGACTCTCAGGTTTGACCTTTAAAGGTACAACACTTTTCATTCATATAGATATGAAAAGTTGTGGAACAGAGAATAGCACTTTTCTTGTTAGAGGTTTATGGGAACATTGTGACAAGACCTTTGTGGACAGCTGTAAGAACAAATGATTCTNAGGTTTGACCTTTAAAGGTACAACACTTTTCATTCATATAGATATGAAAAGTTGTGGAACAGAGAATAGCACTTTTCTTGTTAGAGGTTTATGGGAACATTGTGACAAGACCTTTGTGGACAGCTGTAAGAACAAATGATTCTGGCACCAAGAAATTTGCAACAGTGGGCCACATCTCCTCTTGAGTAAGATGGTTATTTGGGATACTAGTCCACCATCTTCTTGGTTTGCTGGTTATCCAAATAAAGTTACTATTCTTTGCTCCAATACTTCATCTCTCAACTTATTTGCCTGTCATGCAGTTGAGCAGTAGGAACTTTGACTTTGTAACGTTAGTTTTGTCATCTGTTCAGGGTAGGGCTAGAATATCTCCCAGGCTCTTTTCAGTTCCATGGTTTAAGATTATTAAAACTTTATGTGGACTGGGCCATTTCTGCTCTTAATTCTAAAGCTGTAATCAGATTTCATGTAGATGTGATTCAAATGCAATCTATCTAATATATGCATATGCTGCTGCTAAGTCACTTCAGT
>SJYV01042500.1:0-11035 GCA_006410875.1 Neotragus pygmaeus
CACATCCATACATGACTACTGGAAAAACCATAGCTTTGACTAGATGGACCTTTGTTGGCAAAGTAATATATCTCCTTTTTAATATGCTGTCTAGGTTGATCATAGCTTTTCTTCCAAGAAGCTAGTGTCTTTTAATTTCATGGCTGCAGTTACCATCTGCAGTGATTTTAGAGCCCCCCAAAATAAAGTCTGTCACTGTTTCCATTGTTTACCCATCTATTTTCCATGAATTGATGGGACCAGATGACATGATCTTAGTTTTCTGAATGTTGAGTTTTAATCCAACATTTTCACTTGCCTATTTCACTTTCATCAAGAGACTCTTTAGCTCTTCTCTTTCTGCCACAAGGGTGGTGTCATCTGCATATCTGAGGTTATTGATATTTCTCCAAGAAATTTTGATTCCAGCTTGTGCTTCATCCAGCCCAACATTTTGCATGTTTTACTCTGCGTATAAGTTAAATAAATTTGTATCCTAAGATGGCGGAGTAGAAGGATGTGTGCTCATCTTCTCTTGCAAGAATTCCAATACTACAACTCACTGCTGAACAACCATTGACTGGAGAATGTTGGATCCCACCAAAAAAAGACACCCAGTGTCCACAGGCAAAGAAGAAGCCCCTACAGGATGGTAGGTGGGGCAAAATCGCATTTACAATCAAACCCCTTGCCTGCCAGAGACACTCAAACAGCTCAAACAAATCTTGTGTGCACCAGGACCCAGAGGCCCCACAGAGACTGAGCCAGAACTGTACATACAGTAATCACTCGATAAATATTTTCTGCCACTAATTGTGATGTTAGCAGACTATTAATGATGTTTTACTCTTTAGTTAGTGACAATAAATGATTGAAATTTGTAGACAAGACAGTTTGTAATTACTGTATAGAAAAGGCACACAGTAACCAAAGCCATTTTGCTAACAAACTAACCTAAAGTTCAACTGGGATTTTCAGGATGAANTTTACTCTTTAGTTAGTGACAATAAATGATTGAAATTTGTAGACAAGACAGTTTGTAATTACTGTATAGAAAAGGCACACAGTAACCAAAGCCATTTTGCTAACAAACTAACCTAAAGTTCAACTGGGATTTTCAGGATGAAAACAGATTTCTGCCGCATTAATCAGAGCTTTCTTTCTTACTCTAAATCTATTTCAGTCTATGATGTTCACTTGTCTCTACTTTGAGCTTTGATCTCAGGAGAAGATAAGGTTCTAGAAGAACTGACTGGTAGTAGAAGCTGATAGTGCAGGCACTGTCCAGTAACGGAGACACAATATGCAGGGAGCTTGAATGACTTGTCAGGATGGTAGGTGGGATGGGTTGGGTCTATGGAAGATGAAACCAAAGGGTAAGGTGTCCTCATCTGTCATTGTGAAATGACAAACTCATTAACATCTGCTTTATAGAGCAGTTGTGAGGATTCAATGAATTAACTTATACAGCACTAAGTGTAGTGCCTGGCACACAGAAAATATTTATTATCTATCTGTTGAATAAATGAGTGAAATGGCTTACAAATTTAGTCTTGAAAGATTTGAGGACTTAGCTATTTGGGGGAAGTAGGTACAATTCTCTTAATACAATTGTCACCCTAATACAATAGTGGGAGCGGAAAAATTTTAAGGACTTACAAGTACATTATGGGCAGAAGGAAGGAACTGCTGTAAGAAGCAGTTGAAAAATAGATTGGACCTAGGTTTACAGAACTTTCTATACATCATACTAAGTAGTTTAAACAAAGGGCAGTGAGGGAGCCACTGACAGTTTCTAGTTAATGTGATAATCTATCAAATCAAAATTAAATTAAAAGGAGATATAATAAAAATTTAACACATGATGGGGTTCTTAAAACATCAAGTTATTTAAGACGATGATTAAGAAAAATATTTAAAAGCTCTCCCAGCCACAAGCTATTCTGACTATCTCATAAAACTGACACTTTGGAATAGGATCCAAATACAGATAAATAAAATTGGCCTAATATCAGCAAATGTGCATCAGTGCCAGATCAATTACACCCTGCAGGTCTAGAATTAATGGTTATGAACTGCCAAATTTTTTCCTTGTGTTTACCCACAGCAGTGATGTTAATCAAGAAAAAAAGCTTTATCTACATATTATGTTTTCAAATTCGGTAGTCTCATAAATTTAACAATGTCTATCTTTGATGTGATACCATGCATCACAACCTAAATGTTGGTTTTAACTTTCTAAAACATTAAAAATTGCATATTCACTCAAATAGCAAGCTCTTTTGCCTATCTTTCAAACATTTAGTGGAAGAATAGCATAGATGCTCACCTGGATGGCAGTCCCAAATAGATCAAGAATAGAGAGCAAATTTTTGACTAACAAAGGGAAAACAAACGAGTGGGGAGGGATAAATTAAGAGTTTGGAATTAACAGACACAAACTACTACACATAAAACAGATAAGCAACAGGGATTTACTATGTAACCCAGAGAATTGTGTTCGATATCTTGTAATACCTATAATGGAAAATAATCAGAAAAACATACAACCAAATTAATTTGCAGCACACCTGAAACTAACACAGTATTGTAAATCAACTATGCCGCTGCTAAGTCATTTCAGTCGTGTCCGACTCTGTGCGACCCCGTAGAGGGCAGCCCTCTAGGCTTCCCCGTCCCTCTGATTCTCCAGGCTAGAACGCTGGAGTGGGTTGCCATTTCCTTTTCCAACACGTGAGAGTGAAAAGTGAAAGTGAAGTCACTCAGTTGTGTCCGACCCTCAGCGACCCCATGGACTGCAGCCTTCCAGGCTCCTCTGTCCATGGGATTTTCCAGATAAGAGTACTGGAGTGGGGTGCCACTGCCACAGATTCAAGATCAGCTGAAGCGTAGGTGAGTAGATAAGGCTCTCCTTCAAAANTTGTGTCCGACCCTCAGCGACCCCATGGACTGCAGCCTTCCAGGCTCCTCTGTCCATGGGATTTTCCAGATAAGAGTACTGGAGTGGGGTGCCACTGCCACAGATTCAAGATCAGCTGAAGCGTAGGTGAGTAGATAAGGCTCTCCTTCAAAATTTGGGAGTTATGGAAGTGCTAAGTTTAAGAAATACATGATATTCATTTGATGATGGCACGATGCTACACATATGTTAAAAATTAAAGAAAATTTAAACCTTTCAAGTTTCCATAGATGGAGACCATTGAATCAAAACCTGGGGAAATGATAAAGTTTTTACTTCGATTAACAGTAATTTGAAACATTTACTGTGATGCTAAGTTTGCAAAAGTTGCAATCAAGAGTATAGGAATTTGTTTTCTGACAGGAATACAGACTGTTTGGATTAAAAAGAAGTGGGGAAAATTTATGTTCACAGTTTAAGTTCAGGACCTAAAATAATTTCAGGAGGCCAGAGACAATTTGTATTGTTATTTGCAATATAACACTTCTTTAGCCGCAAAGGCATCTTTTATTGTGCTGTCTCATTCTCTTCAGTAATCTTTATGGAAGTGTTGAGGCTATGAATGTTAAGAGTTTGGTATTGGTACCTTCCAAAATATGTTACCTTGAACACTCAACCCTAGTCTCAGATTACATGGAGGTGTAAGCTACACTGTTGGTATGGTAACCATTAGCTACAGAAGCTATTTAAATTTAAATAAATCTACAAATTCAGTTCCTTGGTGGCACTTAGCCACATTCCACATGCTACTGTTTTGGACAGCATAAATATAGAAGATTTGCTCTGATCACAGAAAGATTTATTGGATATCACTGGAGAGAGAATGAGATTTGACTTTAATAATAAATAATTCAAAGCATGTTAAATGAAGAATATAGTCTTCCCTGTTTTTCTCTTATGACTGACACATAGGTAATCAAAAAGTTCTGTTACAAAGCTGTTTTTTTTTCTCATTTGTCTCTCTAAGACAGATATGGGAGGCCTGGTGGCTCAGATGGAAAAGACTCTAGCACTTGAGCATTGTAGTACTCTTAATTTTTCAGTGATAATATCATTAAGGGAAGGGGTTAGTGAATTATGTCATAAGACACTCTTTTTCTCCCTTAATTATATTATTTTGCATTCAGCATGAAATTATGTCATACCATGGTTTGAAACTTTCACTTGTTCTTTATCTTTGGACTTAGTTGTGCCATTCGCTAAATCTCAAAATGAGTCAAGTGATTTCAAGAAAAGAAAGATATACACTGTCTGTTTTCTATCTTCTCATGGCTTTACTACCCTGGCTATGAGGAATGAAAATGCAATTACCAAAGTTCCATAATGCCATACAAAGAAGTTAATTGTAACAAGAAGCCTAGCACACCTCTAAATAGGTATCCAAAAATTTCAGTTCTAACACAGGACTAATTTAGGAAGAACTAAGCAAATGAAGGGGTGCTTGCTGTGTTTGTGAGTCTAATAATATGTATTATCAATTCATGATTTAAAACAGAATCTCTTTATGGTTCATGCATGTACATCTTTACTCTTCATTACATCAGTGTGTTTACCACCAATGATATGCACCAGGCTGTAACAGCAAATTTGAAATCTCAGTATCTAAAAAGCACACAGGGACTTTCTCCCCATCACTCTTGAACATGTGCATTGAAGGTCAGCTAAAGACTCTGTTCTTCATTGTCTTTAACCTCATGATCTTTGCTATTGGATTGGCTCCTGTCTATTTTGGTAGCAGAGGGAAAGAGAACCTGGTAAAGCAGTCTTGAGCTATTAAAGCTCCTCTCCAGAAGTCACATAGCACCTTTCACCTACATTTCATTGGCCAAAGCAAGTCACATGGCTAAACCTAATTTAAAGTTAGCAGGGAAATGCAGTCCCATTATGTGCTGAGGACAAAGAGTTAGAATATTTATAAACATCCAGAATGTCCATCACAGAGGGGAGATTCAGCATTTTAGGCAATATTTCTCTATACAAATTTGTATAAAAAATAAGAGAGAGAGAAGATAGCAAACTACTTAGCTCACAGAAGACAATTTAAGAAAGAAAAAGATAAAATTGTAGAAAGTGAACAGAGAAAGTATTAATGTCCCTCTTTTGGGGAGATAATGAATAATAGGAGGCTGGGGTGTGAAGCTCTCAAATTATGAAGGCATCTTTTCATTCTGATGACTGCTTTAGGAAAAAGTCTATCTCTCTTTCTTGCCTCTGGATCACAGAGATAATTCCATAGGCTGATGTATGCCTTTCATCATTTCTGTATCGTCTTTCTGAGATGCTGCCTCTTTGGTCTGTTTCATTCAGCTTCTCTGTCCTTGTAATTTTGTTACTTTCTAAAGTGAGCAGTTAACTGAGTAGTTTAACCAAAAGTGGCATCAGTTTTTAAACAATAACTACTTGGTCTAACGAAATCACTTAAGTGGAAAAAAGACTGGTCTAAACTTTTCCATTTCCACCCTCCAAATATCTGACCCTGAGTGTTATTTATAACTAGTGTTTCTATTGACAGGTCTTACATTTAAATCTAACATATTTTTCTTTCTCTCTCCCTTGGTATATCTTTATAATCATGTTTTATTATGGAGAAATTTAGGGTTACAGACTTACTTTGGTTTTACATTTTTCACACTGACACTTTGGGAAGAGTTATATTCTAGTCAAGGAATATAACTCTCGAAATCCCCTCTTTAATTCGATACTTAACTGTCTCTTGCACTATCAGGAACATTTGCACAAATGCTGAAATATAATAAGATGGCATTGTTGATGCTCCCAGAGGCAAAGCATCTTCAAATAAAGCATCCCAGACTGACGAAACATCAATCCTACATTTCACTATTACTGTGATAAATGGTTCCCCTGACCCTGTGCTTTCTATCAATCTCTGATTGTGAAGATGGAATCAGAGCAATCAGATTTGTTATTGGACATTTAATTAATTATAGAGCCCTTCAACATGCTATTCATGAACAAATATAAGTCATTTTAAACCTACCGTAGAAAATTATAGTCTCTGGTATGGATCACAAATTAGATTAAGAGTACTTTGTTGCACATTATCTGGTTCATAAATAGATTGTTCTGTGCTTTTCTTTCTCTAATGCACTTTATAATATCTAGTGGGAAAATATTTATCGAAGCATAAGTTCATCTCATGATGAACTGGAAAATATTTTGCTTTTTAAATATTCAGAAAATAGTTTAAGTATATATCAGGAAATATCGAGATCTTATACTATTGAAAAATATCAAATTGGATAGAACTCCATAAAACTTCCCATAAAATGTTACATTTGTCTTCAGGGGTATTTACATTCAAGTAGTGATCCTCCATAAACTGATCGCCTTAATGTAACTTACTTAAATGCTAAAATTTTAGCGTTATTTCTTAGATGTCTAAGATTTACAGAGAAAATTTGGTTCAGCTTATGTTCTATCTTTCTACATAGACAGTTAGAATATGGAAATGAAAGAGCTGACTCCAAAGCTGTAAACAAATATAAGATGAATTCCTTAGATCCTATCACATTATTTTTAATTATATCTTGCATCAGTAAAGTGTGCTCTTGCTTGCTACTTTTTGCCTTTCATTTTGAATGCTTATTCAAGGAGCAAAATTTATCTAAAATATATGTTGAAATGAGACCACCTTTTACTCTTTTACAAAGAATTACTGAGGTAAGATTAGTTAGTAATTTTTATTTTGTTATCAGAAAGAAAAAATGGCAGGAGAGAAATGGCCAGGAATATGGTTCTGTTGCCTAAGTAGAAGAGTAGCTGCTTGGGTGGGTCCTAGGAGTAAACGCCTGAGGCATGCCCCTGCTATCATAATTCAGTCACTTATTTTTTTATTTGAGGATCTTTAAAAGGCAAATTATCTTAGTATAATGTGTGATTTAATTGTTTAGGCTTTTCTTTAGTGATGAGAGAAAGTCTTAGTGATATGACAGTGCTGGATGCTGGAGATGAGAATTTGGTCAAAGATGTTGGAAAATCATTACAAAAGCGGAATAAGCCTTTGTCCACAAGACCTTGTGATTTCACTTTTTTTTTTCCCCTAGAGTCAGTTCTGCCTATGATAAGTTTGTGCAAGAAATGGAGAGGTGATATTCTGTCAAATGACTCTGTTCCTTCAAATTACAATAGACCACCCANGTGATATGACAGTGCTGGATGCTGGAGATGAGAATTTGGTCAAAGATGTTGGAAAATCATTGCAAAAGCGGAATAAGTCTTTGTCCACAAGACCTTGTGATTTCACTTTTTTTTTTTCCCCTAGAGTCAGTTCTGCCTATGATAAATTTGTGCAAGAAATGGAGAGGTGATATTCTGTCAAATGACTCTGTTCCTTCAAATTACAATAGACCACCCAACAAAATTTACAGAAATTTAGTGTATTAGATACAGAGGTGAGAATACATATGCTGTCTGCACTTTTATTATGTTTGTATTTTTTATGGAGTTTGTAAACTAGTTGTGGGGTCAATCAGTTTTAATTCATGGTAATATAAAAATTAATCTAAACAGAATATATGCTACAAAAGAAAATATAAGCTATTATGAGAATATGTAATAGTGCTATCAAGGGCAGCACATATGAGACCATATGGTAGGGACTCAGGGGAAACTGTCACACAGTTTAACTTTTGTACTCAGGCTTGTGTTTTCTTTACAGGATCTTGACATAACTAAGAAACATTGCATATGTAAAGAGTTGAAATAATATATGGATTTAGTTCTTCAGACTTTTGTGATATAAAAATGTGATGTTCCCATTTGACCTTTTCTTTTGTTTCTTCCTGCCAAGTACCTTGCCCACCACATATCTGAATTATTGCATCAGCTTCCTACCTCCAATCTCTCTCTGCTTCTGTCTAACCCACACATAGCTGTTTGATGATGTCTTCATAAAACCAGTCTCATATTGAATTTTTATGTATTTTTTTTGCTTTATAGCAGTAATCCCATTAATGCTATAAATCCCATGAGCTTGAGCTCTATTCAAGCTCAATAATATTTATTAGACATTGCTGAAAATCCTATAATATCTTCCTGTTCTCTATAATATGAAATGCAGTCCTCATCTGGCCTACAGGTGTCCTCCTAATGTGACCTCAACTTACTTTTCTTATCTTTTCACTCTTTTATTCCTACAAAATTCATCCCCTATAATCAAGCCAATCTATTCAGAATGCCCTTTACTAGCTTAAATCTTTTCTTAACAAGTAAAGACTTTCCCACTATTCTCTGTTTAGGTAAATCTTAGTCTTGCAGGTTGCATCCAAAATAAGCTTTGCTTCCTTTAAAGTATATAATATTACCTTTTGAAATAGTTTGATACTGAAAGCACATATACAGACACAGACACACATACGCACACACACACACGCACACACACACACACACACACACACACACGTCCTTATGCTTATATGTTAATATATATGTAGATAGATAGATAATACATAGATGATAAATAATTAGGGCTTTGAAAGTGAAAACTTTACTTTTATAAACTATTGCTTTATGCATGTTTTTCTGAAGAATTTGCTAATTGGTGCATATGTGATAATAGAGAGGAAAGGAAGTGCAGTTAACAACTATTTGATTTTAGAGTCACATTTCAAACTATAATAAAGTGATTTTCTTGTTTGTTTTAGTTCTCTTCCAATTCAGTTCTCAAAATTGGTTGTCAATAAGGTAAGGTACTTTGGCTTGATTTTAGGAGCCACCAAATGGCTTAGGTAAAAAAGGATCCAGAGAGACGTTGTGGGGTGGGAGGTGGGAGGGAGATTCAGGATTGGGAGCTCATGTACACCTGTGGTGGATTCATGTGAATGTATGGCAAAGCCAATAGAGTATTGTAAAGTAAAAAACTAACTAACTAAATAAATAAATATAGCATTCATTAAAAAAAAAGGATA
Source organism: Neotragus pygmaeus (assembly GCA_006410875.1). Classification (NCBI taxonomy): domain Eukaryota; kingdom Metazoa; phylum Chordata; class Mammalia; order Artiodactyla; family Bovidae; genus Neotragus; species Neotragus pygmaeus. The sequence continues at coordinate 8,866 of SJYV01042500.1, forward strand.
AACGATAGTTACAATGTTTAGAAATGACTTTTATTCTATGCACTGTGGAGTTTGCTAGAATTGTCATAATTAGTATATTTTAATATTGTTAGTAGCAAGAAATTTTTTCATTAAGTCTATTGACCTCATGCTAAGAAAGAAATTATTTTTAATAAATAAAAATGTATCTACTATCCATCAAAACTCTTGTATTTTACACTAGGGGGCCTTATTTTCCTCAAAATCTGCAGGATATCTGGCATAAAGGAAATAAAACTCTAATCTACTGACAAGTGTGTAAGCAAGGCAGGCATGAGGGAAAACTGGTCTTGGGAATACTTTTATTAATTTAAGTTTATTATTAGTCTACTTTATTAATGTCTACACTATGTTCTGAAAATGGTAAATCTGAATCCACTTTCCAAACCTTCTAAATCTGGGTGAATTTATTTAGTTTTTGAATTTTGAGATTTAGATACGATGGCAGTTAATATGTCCTTCAGCTGTCAAATATTAAATTGCTTTCAGAGTTGACTTCCAGTGGAACTCAGAAAACTCCCATGAAAGTAAAATGTGATGCAGAATATTTAGATGCCTCTGACTACCATTGATTTTCTGTTGTCCAAGTGGAGACATCATTTTGTAGAAACACCATATCACCTTATGATGTTCTCTATTAGAGAGATGGAGGCCATTATTATTATTTCCTCTTCTTGTCCCAAGGAGCAAAATTTAATCTGATTTCATAGGCAAACTCATAAATATCTATTGTCAGTTCCAGATAGACTTATCATCATTCACACACCAACATTTTATTCTTACATTTTCAAGGCAGCAATGGACTCCATCTTTATCATGTTATATGATGGTTTACCAGTACAATTTAAACTGCAAATTTATAAAAGGATTCTAGGCATATATGCCATTATTTCAGCATTTATGAGTGTCCTTCTCTATTTTCCCTCTGCTCCCTGTTCCCTACCCTTGCAATATATACCAAATCAGAAGAGTCTTGGAAAGGATTTTGAAAGAGAAAGTTTTGTATTACAAAGTCTGTCTCTTTAGCAAACACCTCTCCTTTATCTCCTGGAAACCTAGTTAGATGGCATATTCTGGCTCAAAATATATTTTACACAATGCTGTGCTACTGCATGGCCCTTATTTTCTGACTTCCCGGCAGTCAAGTGTGGCCAGTGGTTTGTGAGTAGATATGACAGTTGCCATTCCAGGTGTGGCTTTCTCAAACTTCCCATGCCACTTTCTTTTTGTAGCTTGATGTAAGGATGTCTATAACACAACAACAAGGGGCCTGAGTGTTGGAATTATTGTCTAAGTCTCTGTCTTCTGATAGGCAATATTCATTCAAACTTTGTATGAGCTGAAATCATTCATTTATGTAAGTCTTGTGACTTGAAGGTTAATCTTTATGTATCTAGTATTTCATCAATATACTTTGTTACACAAAATCTAGCATCAAAATCTATAAAAGATGGACAGTATTGTGAGGGAAATGATTATTTGACATAGAGATGTTTCCCTTTGAATATTTTAAATATCTTAAGTATTCTCCTTTAAATACTTATTGTGTGGATTCTTAGATATCTCCTGAAATATAAAGATCCTAAGGCGGGGGTTTTTCTCTTGAACTGGAACCAGCCTAGGGACTGAGTGGTCTGAAAGGATGAGATCTGGTGGATGAGTACAATGGGGAAGGAGGAAAAAGAAGAAAGCTTGAAAAACAAAGGCAATAAAGCAAAAATAAATGGAACTCCATGAAACAAAAAGATTCTTCACAATAAAGAAAATCATCAATAAAATGAAAAGGAAATCAAATCATGTATCTGATGAGGGGTTAATATCTAAAGTGCATTTAACAACTCATACAACTCATATTAAAACAAACAAACAAACAAACAATGAGGTACCATTTCACATCAGTCAGAATGGCTGTGATCCAAAAGTCTACAAACAATAAATGCTGGAGAAGGTGTGGAGAAAAGGGAAGCCTCTTACACTGTTGGTGAGAATACAAACTAGTACAGCCACTGTGGAGAACAGTGTGGAGATTCCTTTAAAAATTGCAAGTAGAACTGCCTTATGACCCAGCTATCCCACTGCTGGACATACACACTGAGGAAACCAGAATTGAAAGAGACACGTGTACTCCAGTGTTCATCACAGCACTGTTTAT
>SJYV01042503.1:0-14779 GCA_006410875.1 Neotragus pygmaeus
GGGCTCTGCCTGCATGGTGAGCACACACAAGGGAAGAGGGAGCCTCAGAGGAGTGCAGCCCCTGGAAGAAGAAACTCCTCGATGTGTGTAGAGAGCTTAACTCCATGTATCAGATCTGCAACCTCCAGTCCTGGGCTCTGCCTGCGTGGTGAGCACACCGAAGGGAAGAGGGAGCCTCAGAGGAGTGCAGCCCCTGGAAGAAGAAACTCGTCAACGAGAGTAGGGGAGGTGATTTCCGTGTATCAGATCCGCAGCCTAGGGTCCTAGGCTCTTACTGCGTGGTGAGCACACACAAGGGAAGCAGGAGCATCCGAGGAGAGCAGCCCAAGGAAGATGACTCTCTTCAAGGAGAGGAGAGGTGAACACCATGTATCAGATTCACAACCTCCAGTCCTGGGCTCTGCGAGCATTGTGAGCACACACAAGGGAAGCGGGAGTCTCCGAGGAGTGCAGCTCCTGGAAGAAGACTCTCCTCAACGTGTGTAGACAGCTGACTTCCATGTATCAGATCCGCAACATCCAGTCCTGCGCTATGCATGCGTGCTGAGCACACAGAAGGGAAGCGGGAGCCTCAGAGAAGTGCAGCCCCAGGAAAATGAAACTCCTCAATGAGAGTAGAGCTGAATTGCGTGTATCAGATCCGCAACTTCCTGTCCTGGGCACTGCCTGCATCGTGAGCACAATCAAGGGAAGAGGGAGCCTCAGAGGAGTGCAGTCCCTGGCAGAATCAACTCCTCAACGTGGGTAGAGAGCTGAACTCCGTGTATCAGATCCGCAACCTCCACTCCTGGCATCTGCCTGTGTGGTGAGCATACACAAGGGAAGAGGGAGCTTCAGAGGAGTACAGTCCCTGGAAGAAGTAACTCCTCAACGTGTGTAGAGAGCTAAACTCCGTGTACCAGATCCCAAACCTCCAGTCCTGGGCTCTGTCAACGTGGTGAACACACACAAGGGAAGATGGAGCCTCAGAGGAGTGCAGCCCCTGGGAGAAGAAACTCCTCAACCAGAGTACAGCTGAACTCCGTGTATCAAATGCACAACCTCCAGTCCTGGGATCTGCCTGCCTGGTGAGCACACACAAGGGAAGAGGGAGACTCAGAGTCGTGCAGCCCCTAGACTTAGAGGACAGGCCCAGGTTTCTCTGCAGCAGGAGGAAACTTTAATCCAGAGATCAGGTGTCACCCAGGGAAGAGGACCCACCACTCTATCCTGTGTGCTCTTGTGCACAGAAATGGGTAAGCTTGGACCTGCTTCGACCCCCTAGGTTTCCTGTACGGCCAGGTGCGCCTAGAGGACCTGCTCCAAGCTGAGATCTCCGTTTTCACACCACCCCTCGGCCCCCCCGCCAGGGCCTCTGTAGGGGATTAGCTCCCTCACTATTTCAGAGCACTTAGGGAGAACTCTTTTCTACAACCTGGCCGACCGCCCCTCCCCCAGCCTAGCTGATCAGCCCTGGTTGTCAGGCACGTGTTTACCTTGGAGATGAAACACTTCGAAGGGCTCTGAGTGGTCAGTTGAGGCCCCCGGGACACTGGCTCTCGGAGACAGAGCAGAGGAGACCTGGCATACGTGGAGGGCCTGCTGCCTGCCCTGGGATCCGCCTTCCAGCTGATGTTGGGGCTTTTATGGGGCACCTGTGTGAAGTCCCGAGAAAAATCTGTGAAAAATATAGTGAGAATGTCGGACCAGGGGTTCAGGCTGATGAAGATGTCCAGTGGCCTCGGGTGGAGGTCAGTCCTCCCACGTTACTAACCTTGCGCTTGTCGGCCATGAACGCAAACATGAGCGGGTCTTTGTTTGAGAACACGGTCGACTTCCTGGAGAATGCATGGAATGGCCAGTCTTCTTCCCTTTCCCAAGCTACTGGTGGAAAACACACCTTCAAAGCATCAGAGGATGGTGGAAAACGACCTCAGAAGAAAGAAAGGAGTGATTTGAACAGCAATGTTGATTTTCCAGAAAGACCACAACCATCTGACCAAGAAATCGAGAGAGAAAAGCAGCGAGTCCAGGAAAAGGAGAGGCTGGGAGGAGGCCCGGAGCTGTCCAAGGCTCCCAGGTAGTGGGTCCTGGAAGACGGGGTCAACCGACGAAGATCCATAGAAACCCTGTGCCTGCAGTGTGAAAATACACAGCTGGACAGTGAGATCCAGCTGCTGAGGCTCAAACTCCAAAGCCTGCCTGATCTCCAGGAGAGCCACGTGATGCAAATTCAAGAAGACTGGTGAAGAAGGAAGCGCGCTGCTTGGAATCCAAGAAGAAACTGCTGAGCATCTGCAGAGAGCTGAATTCAGTGTATCCGATCCGCAACCTCCAGTCCTGGGCTCTGCCTGCATGGTGAGCACACACAAGGGAAGAGGGAGCCTCAGAGGAGTGCAGCCTCTGGAAGAACAAACTCCTCAACGTGTGTAGAGAGCTGGACTCGGTGTCTCAGATCTGTAAACTCCAGTCCTGGGCTCTGCCTGTGTGGTGAGCACACACAAGGGAAGAGGGAGCCTCAGAGGAGTGCAGCCCCTGGAAGAAGAAACTCCCCAAAGTGTGTAGAGAGCTAAACTCCACGAACCAGATCCCCAACCTCCAGTCCTGGGCTCTGTCGGCGTGGTGAACACACACAAGGGAAGAGGGAGCTTCAGAGGAGTGCAGCCCCTGGGAAAAGAAACTCCTCGACCAGAGTAGAGCTGAACTCCGTGTATCAAATGCACAACCTCCAGCACTGGGCTCTGCCTTCGTGGTGATCAAACACAAGACAAGAGGGAGGCTCAGAGAAGTGCAGCCCCTGGAAGAAGAAACTCCTCAACGTGTGTAGAGTGCTGAAATCCTTGTATGAGATCCGAAACCTCCATTCCTGGGCTCTGCATGCGTGGTGAGCACACACAAGCGAAGAGGGACCCTCAGAGGAGTACAGTCCCTGGAAGAAGAAACTCCTCAACGTGTGTAGAGAGCTGAATTCCGTGTATTAGATCCCCAGCCTCCATTCCTGGGCTCTGCCTGCGTGGTGAGCAACACAAGTGTAGAGGGAGACTCAGAGGACTGCAGTCCCTAGACATTGGGGACAGGTTCAAGTTTCTCTGCAGCAGGAGGAAACTTTAATCGAGAGATCAGGCCTCACCCACGGAGGAGGCCCCAGCACTCTGCCCTGTGTGCCCTTGTGCACAGACAGGGAAAAGTGAGCCTCTGAGGAGTGCAGACCCGGGAAGAGGAAACTCCTCAACGTGTGTAGAGATCTGAACTCCGTGTATCACATCTGCAAATCCAGTCCTGGGCTCTGCCTGCGTGGTGAGCACACACAACGGAAGGGGGAGCCTCAGAGGAGTGCAGCCCCTGGAAAAAGAAACTCCTCAACGAGAGTAGAGAGCTAAACTCCGTTTACCAGATCCCAAACCTCCAGTCCTGGGCTCTGTCAACGTGGTGAACGCACACAAGGGAAGATGGAGCCTCAGGGGAGTGCAGCCCCTGGGAGAAGAAACTCCTCAACCAGAGTAGAGCTGAACTCCGTGTATCAAATGCACAACCTCCAGTCCTGGGCTCTGGCTGAGTGGTGAAGAGGTAGACTCAGAGTCGTGCAGCCCCTAGACTTTGGGGACAGGCCCAGGTTTCTCTGCAGCAGGAGGAAACTTTAATCCAGAGCTCAGGTGTCACCCAGGGAAGAGGCCCCACAACTCCACCCTGTGAGCTCTTGTGCACAGAAATGGGTACGCTTGGACCTGCTCTGACCCCCTAGGTTTGCTGTAGGGCCATGTGCGCCTAAAGGGCCTGCTCCAAGCTGAGATCTCCTTTTCCACCTCCCCCAGGGCCTCTGTAGGGGATTAGCTCCCTCACTATTTCAGAGCACTTAGGGAGAACTCTTTTCTACAACCTGGCCGACCGCCCCTCCCCCAGCCTAGCTGATCAGCCCTGGTTGTCAGGCACGTGTTTACCTTGGAGATGAAACACTTCGAAGGGCTCTGAGTGGTCAGTTGAGGCCCCCGGGACACTGGCTCTCGGAGACAGAGCAGAGGAGACCTGGCATACGTGGAGGGCCTGCTGCCTGCCCTGGGATCCGCCTTCCAGCTGATGTTGGGGCTTTTATGGGGCACCTGTGTGAAGTCCCGAGAAAAATCTGTGAAAAATATAGTGAGAATGTCGGACCAGGGGTTCAGGCTGATGAAGATGTCCAGTGGCCTCGGGTGGAGGTCAGTCCTCCCACGTTACTAACCTTGCGCTTGTCGGCCATGAACGCAAACATGAGCGGGTCTTTGTTTGAGAACACGGTCGACTTCCTGGAGAATGCATGGAATGGCCAGTCTTCTTCCCTTTCCCAAGCTACTGGTGGAAAACACACCTTCAAAGCATCAGAGGATGGTGGAAAACGACCTCAGAAGAAAGAAAGGAGTGATTTGAACAGCAATGTTGATTTTCCAGAAAGACCACAACCATCTGACCAAGAAATCGAGAGAGAAAAGCAGCGAGTCCAGGAAAAGGAGAGGCTGGGAGGAGGCCCGGAGCTGTCCAAGGCTCCCAGGTAGTGGGTCCTGGAAGACGGGGTCAACCGACGAAGATCCATAGAAACCCTGTGCCTGCAGTGTGAAAATACACAGCTGGACAGTGAGATCCAGCTGCTGAGGCTCAAACTCCAAAGCCTGCCTGATCTCCAGGAGAGCCACGTGATGCAAATTCAAGAAGACTGGTGAAGAAGGAAGCGCGCTGCTTGGAATCCAAGAAGAAACTGCTGAGCATCTGCAGAGAGCTGAATTCAGTGTATCCGATCCGCAACCTCCAGTCCTGGGCTCTGCCTGCATGGTGAGCACACACAAGGGAAGAGGGAGCCTCAGAGGAGTGCAGCCTCTGGAAGAACAAACTCCTCAACGTGTGTAGAGAGCTGGACTCGGTGTCTCAGATCTGTAAACTCCAGTCCTGGGCTCTGCCTGTGTGGTGAGCACACACAAGGGAAGAGGGAGCCTCAGAGGAGTGCAGCCCCTGGAAAAAGAAACTCCTCAACGTGTGTAGAGAGCTGAACTCCATGAATCACATCTGCAAGCTCCAGTCCTGGACTCTGCCTGCGTGGTGAGCACACACAAGAGCAGAGGGAGCTTCAGAGGAGTGCAGCCCCTGGAAGAAGAAACTCCTCACCGTGTGTAGAGCGCTGAGCTCCGTGTATCAGATCTGCAACCTCCAGTCCTGGGCTCTGCCTGCCTGGTGAGCACACACAAGGGAAGAGGGAGACTCAGAGTCGTGCAGCCCCTAGAGTTTAGGGACACGCCCAGGTTTCCCTGTAGCAGGAGGAAATTGTAATCCAGAGATCAGGCCTCACCCAGGGAAGAGGCCCCACCACTCTGCCCTGTGTGCACTTGTGCACAGAAAGGGGTAAGCCTGGCCCTTGTTTCAACCCCTAGGTTTGCTGTAGGCCCAGGTGCGCCTAGAGGGCCTGTTCCAAGATGAGATCTCCGTTTCCACCTTCCCCAGGTCCTCTGTAGGCACTTAGCTCCCTTACTATTTCAGAGCCCTTAGGGAGAACTCTTTTTGGCAACTTGGCTGACCTCCCCTCCCCCAGCCTAGCTGATCAGCCCTGGTTGTCAGGCACCTGTTTACCTTGGAGACGGAACAGGTCGCAGGGCTCTGAGTGGTCAGTTGAGGCCCCCGGGACATTGGCTCTCGGAGACAGAGCAGAGGAGACCTGGCAGAGGTGGAAGGCCTGCTGCCTGCCCTGGGATCCGCCTTCCAGCTGATGCTGGGGCTTTTATGGGGCACCTGTGTGAAGTCCAGAGAAAAAAGTCTGCCCAAGCGGAAGTCTGTGGAAAATGGACTGAGAATATCGGACCATGGGCTCAGCCTGATGAAGACCTGAAGTGGCCTCGGGTGGAGGCTAGTCCTCCCACGATACTAACATTGGGCCTATCGGCCATGAACCCAAAAATGAGCGGGTCTTTCTTTCAGGACACGGTCGACTTCCTGGACAATGCATGGAACGGCCAGTCTTCTTCCCTTTCCCATGTTACTGGTGGAAAACACACCATCAAAGCATCAGAGGATGGTGGAGAATGACCTCAGAAGAAAGAAATGAGTGTTTTGAACAGCAATGTTGATTTTCCAGAAGGTCCAGAACCATTTGGCCAAGAAGTTGAGAGAGACAAGGAGAGAGTCCAGGAAAAGGAGGGGCTGGGAGGAGGCCCAGAGCCGTCCAAGACCCGCAAGGAGCGGGTCCTTGAAGACAGGGTCAACCGATGAAGAACCATAAAAAACCTGTTCCTGCGGTGTGAAAATTCAAAGCTGGACAGTGAGATCCAGCTGCTGAGGCTCAAACGCCAAAGCCTGCGTGATCTCCAGGAAAGCCACGTGATGCTAATTCGAGAAGACTGGTGAAGAAGGAAGCCCGCTGCTTGGAATCCAAGATGAAACTGCTCAGCATCTGCACAGAGCTGAATTCCGTGTGTCAGCTCCGCAACTTCCAGTCCTGGGCTCTGCCAGCATGGTGAGCACACACAAGGGAAGAGGGAGCCTCAGAGGAGTGCAGCCCCTGGAAGAGGAAATTCCTCAACGTGTGTAGAGAGCTGAACTCCGTGTATCAGATCTGCAACCTCCAGGCTTCGGCTCTGCCTGCGTGGTTAGCACACACAAGAAAAGAGGGAAACTCAGAGGAGTACAGCGCGTGGATGTTGGGGACAGGCCCAGGTGTCTCTGCAGCAGGAGGAAACTTTAATCCAGAGATCAGGCCTGACACAGGGAGGAGGCCCCACCACTCTGTCCTGTGTGCCCTTGTGCACAGAGAGGGGTAAGCCTGGCCCTGTTCTGACCCCCTAGGTTTGCTGTAGCCCTAGGGGCACCTAGAGGGCCTGCTCCAACCTGAGATTTCCGTTTCGACCTCCCCCAGGGCCCCTGTAGGGGATTAGCTTCCTCACTACTTAAGAGCATTTAGGGAGAACTGTTTTCTATAACCTGGCTGACCTCCCCTCCGCTAGCCTAGCTGATCAGTCCTGATTGTCAGGCACCTGTTTACCCTGGAGATGGAACACTTCGCAGGGCTCTGAGTGGTCAGTTGAGGCGCCCGGGACATTGGCTCTTGGAGACAGAGCGGTGGAGGCCTGGCAGACATGGAGGGCCTGCTGCCTGCCCTGGGATCCGCCTTCCAGCTGATGCTGGGGCTTTTATGGGGCACTTGTGTGAAGTCCCGAGAAAAAAACACTGCCCAAGAGGAAGTCTGTGGAAAATGGAGTGAGAATGTCGGACCACGGGCTCAGGCTCATGAAGACCTCAAGTCGCCTCGGGTGGAGTCCCGTACTCCCACGTTACTAACCTTGTGCTTGTCGGCCATGAATGCAAACATGAGCGGGTCTCTGAGGACACGGTCGACTTCCTGGACAATGCATGGAATGGCCAGTCTTCTTCCCTTTCCCAAGCTACTGGTGGAAAACACTCCTTCAAAGCATCAGAGGATGGTGGAAAACGACCTCAGAAGAAAGAAAGGAGTGATTTGAACAGCAATGTTGATTTTCCAGAAAGACCACAACCATCCGACCAAGAAATCAAGAGCGAAAATCAGCGAGTCCAGGAAAAGGAGAGGCTGGGAGGAGGCCCGGAGCCGTCCAAGGCCCCCAAGTAGCGGTTCCTGGAAGACGGGGTCAACCGACGAAGATCCATAGAAAATCTGTGCCTGCAGTGTGCAAATACACAGCTGGACAGTGAGATCCAGCTGCTGAGGCTCAAACTCCAAAGCCTGCCTGATCTCCAGGACAGCAACGTGATGCAAATTCAAGAAGACTGGTGAAGAAGGAAGCGCGCTGCTTGGAATCCAAGAAGAAACTGCTCAGCATCTGCAGAGAGCTGAACTCCGTGTATCCGATCCGCAACCTCCAGTCCTGGGCACTGCCTGCGTGTTAGCACACACAAGGGAAGAGGGAGCCTCAGAGTGCAGCCCCTGGAAAAGGAAACTCCTCAACGTGTGTAGAGAGCTGAACTCCGTGTATCAGATCTGCAACCTCCAGTCCTGGTCTCTGCCTGCATAGTGAGCACACATGAAGAAAGGGGGTACATCAGGGCAGTGCAAGCCCTGGAAGAAGAGATGGCGCAACGTGTGTATAGAGCTGAACTCCGTGTACCACATCCGCAAATCCAGCCTTGGACTCTGCTTGCGTGGTGAGCACACACAACGAAAGGGGGTACATCAGGGGAGTGCAAGCCCTGGAAGAGGAAACTCCTAAACGTGTGTAGAGAACTGAATTCAGTGTATCAGATCCACAACCTGGAGTTCTGGGCTCTGCCTGCGTGGTGAGAACACACAAGGGAAGCGAGAACCGCAGAGGAGTGCAGCCCCTGGAAGAAATGCCTCAACGTGCATAGGGATTTGAACTCCGTCTATCAGATCTGCAATCTCCAGTCCTGGGCACTGCCTGCATTGTGAGCACACACAAGGGAAGAGGGAGCCTCAGATGAGTGCAGCCCCTGGAAGAAGAAACTCCTCAAGGAGAGTAGAGCTGAACTCCGTGTATCAGATTTGCAACCTCCAGTCCTCGGCTGTGCCTGCCTGGTGAGCACACACAATGGAAGAGGAAGCCTCAGAGGAGTGCAGCCCCTGGAAGAAGAACCTCCCCAACGTGTGTAGTGAGCTGAATTCCTTGTATGAATGCGAAACATCCAGTCCTGGGCTCTGCATGGATGGTGAACACACAGAAGTAAAGAGGGAGGCTCAGAGGAGTGCAGCCCTTGGAAGAGGAAACTCCTCAACGTGTGTAGAGAACTGAATTCAGTGTATCAGATCCGCATCCTGGAGTTCTGGGCTCTGCCTGCGTGGTGAGAACACACAAGGTAAGCGAGAACCGCAGAGGAGTGCAGCCCTTGGAAGAGGAAACGCCTCAACGTGTGTAGAGAACTGAATTCAGTGTATCAGATCCGCATCCTGGAGTTCTGGGCTCTGCCTGCCTGGTGAGCACACACAGTGGAAGTGGGAGCCTCAGAGGAGTGCAACCCCTGGAATAGGAAACTCCTCAACGTGTGTAGAGATCTGAATTCCCTGTATCAGATCCGCAACTGCAACCTAGAGTCCTGGGCTCTGCCTGCGTAGGGAGCACACACATGGGAAGAGGGAGCCTCAAAGGAGTGCAGCCCCTTGAAGAAGAAACTCCTCCACGAGAGTAGAGGTGAACTCCTTTTATCAGATCCGCAACGTCCAGTCCTGGGCTCTGCCTGCCTGTTGAGAACAGACAAGGAAAAAGGGAGCTTCTGAGGAGTGCAGTCCCTGGAAGAAGAAACTCCTCAACGTGTGTAGTGAGCTGAACTCCGTGTATGAATGCCAAACATCCAGTCCTAGGCTCTGCCTTCATGCTGAGCACACATAAGCGAAGAGCAAGCCCCAGAGCCGTGCATCCCCTGGAAGAAGAAACTTCTCAACGTGTTTAGAGAGCTAAACTCCGTGTATCAGATCCGCAAACTCCAGTCCTGGTCTCTGACTGCATGGTGAGCACACACAAGGGAAGAGGGAGCATCAGGGCAGTGCAGCCCCTGGACATTGGGGACAGTACCAGGTTTCTCTGCAACAGGAGCAAACTTTAATCCAGAGATCAGGCCTCACCCACGGAGGAGGCCCCACCACTCTGTCCTTTGTGCCCTTGTGCACAAAGAGGGGTAAGCCTGCCCTGCTCCGACCCCCTAGTTTTGCTCTTAGGGCCAGGTGCACCTAGAAGAACTTTTCCAATTGAGATCTCCGTTTCCACCTCTCCCAGGGCCTCTCTAGGAGATTAGCTCCCTCACTATTTCAGAGCACTTAGGGAGAACTGTTTTCTACAACCTGGCTGACCTCCCCTCTGCCAGCCTAGCTGATCAGTCCTGCTTATCAGGCACCTGTTTACCCTGGAGATGGAACACTTCGCAGGGCTCTGAGTGGTCAGTTGAGGCCCCCGGAACATTGGCTCTCGGAGACAGAGCGGTGGAGGCCTGGCAGACATGGAGGGCCTGCTGTCTGCCCTGCGATCCGCCTTCCAGCTGATGCTGGGCTTTCATGGGGCACTTGTGTGAAGTCCCGAGGAAAAAACTCTGCCCAAGAGGAAGTCTGTGGATAATGGAGTGAGAATGTCGGACCACGGGCTCAGGCTGATGAAGACCTCAAGTCGCCTCGGGTGGAGTCCTGTCCTCCCACGTTACTAACCTTGTGCTTGTCGGCCATGAACGCAAACATGAGCGGGTCTTTGTTTGAGGACACGGTCGACTTCCTGGAGAATGCATGGAATGGCCAGTCTTCTTCCCTTTCCCAAGCTACTGGTGGAAAACACATCTTCAAAGCATCAGAGGACGGTGGAAAACGACCTCAGAAGAAAGAAAGGAGTGATTTGAACCGCAATGTTGGTTTTCCAGAAAGACCAGAACCATCTGACCAAGAAATCGAGAGAGAAAAGCAGCGAGTCCAGGAAAAGGAGAGGCTGGGAAGAGGCTCGGAGCCGTCCAAGGCCCCCAAGTAGCGGGTCCTGGAAGACAGGGTCAACCGACGAAGATCCATAGAAAACTTGTGCCTGCAGTGTGAAAATACACAGCTGGACAGTGAGATCCAGCTGCTGAGGCTCAAACTCCAAAGCCTGCCTGATCTCCAGGACAGCCACGTGATGCAAATTCAAGAAGACTGGTGAAGAAGGAAGCACGCTGCTTGGAATCCAAGAAGAAACTGCTCAGCATCTGCAGAGAGCTGAACTCCGTGTATCCGATCGGCAACCTCCAGTCCTGGGCTCTGCCTGTGTGTTGAGCACACACAAGGGAAGAGGGAGCCTCAGCGGAGTCCAGCCCCTGAAAGCAGAAACTCCTCAATGTGTGTAGAGATCTGAATTACCTGTATCAGATCCGCAACGTAGAGTCCTGGGCTCTGCCTGCTTGGGGAGCACACACAAGGGAAGATGGAGCCTCAAAGGAGTGCAGCCCCTGGAAGAAGAAACTCCTCAACGTGTGTAGAGAGCTGAATTCCATGTATCAGATCCGCAACCTCCAGTCCTGGGCTCTGCCTTTTTCTTGAGCACACACTAGGGAAGAGGGAGCCTCAGAGGAGTGCAGCCCCTGGAATAGGAAACTCCTCAACGAGAGTAGAGGTGAACTTCTTTTATCAGATCCGCAACGTCCAGCTTTGGGCTCTGCCTGCCTGCTGAGCACAGACAAGGCAAAAGGGAGCCTGTGAGGAGTGCAGCCCCTGAAGAAGAAACTCCTCAACGTGTGTAGAGAGCTGAACTCCGTGTATGAATGCGAAACATCCAGTCCTGGGCTCTACCTTTTTCTTGAGCACACACTAGGGAAGAGGGAGCCTCAGAGGAGTGCAGCCCCTGGAAAACGAAACTCCTCAACGAGAGGAGAGCTGAACTCCGTGTATCAGATCCGCAACCTCCAGTCCTAGGCTCTGCCTGCAAGGTGAGCACACTCAAGGGAAGAGGGAGCCTCAGAGGAGGGCAGCACCTGGAGGAAGCACCTGTGCAATGTGTGTAGAGAGCTGAACTTGGTGTATCAGCTCCGCAACCTCCAGTCCTGGGCTCAGGCTGCGTGTTGAGCACACACAAGGGAAGAGAGAGCATCAGGGCAGTGCAGCCCCTGGACATTGGGGACAGTCNACCTGGAGGAAGCACCTGTGCAATGTGTGTAGAGAGCTGAACTTGGTGTATCAGCTCCGCAACCTCCAGTCCTGGGCTCAGGCTGCGTGTTGAGCACACACAAGGGAAGAGAGAGCATCAGGGCAGTGCAGCCCCTGGACATTGGGGACAGTCCCAGGTTTCTCTGCAACAGGAACAAACTTTACTCCAGAGTTCAGGCCTCACCCACGGAGGAGGCCCCACCACTCTGCCATTTGGGCCTTTGTTTACAAAGAGGGGTAAGCCTGCCCTGCTTTGACCCTCTAGTTTTGCTATTAGGGTCAGGTGCACCTAGAAGACCTTGTCCAATTGAGATCTCCATTTCCAACTCTCTCATGGCCTCTCTAGGGGATTAGCTCCCTCACTATTTCAGAGCACTTAGGGAGAACTCTTTTCTACAACCTGGCTGACCTCCCCTCCGAAAGCGTAGCTGATCTGCCCTGCTTGTCAGGCACCTGATAACCTTGGAGATGGAAGAATTCGCAGGGCTCTGAGTGGTCAGCCAGGCCCCCGGGACATTGGCTCTCGGAGACAGAGCGGTGGAGGCCTGGCAGACTTGGAGGGCCTCCTGTTTGTCCTGGGAACCGCCTTCCAGCTGATGCTGGGGCTTTTATGGGGCACATGTGGGAAGTCCCGAGAAAAAAAACTCTGCCCAAGAGGAAGACTGTGGAAAATGTAGTGATAATTTCGAACAATAGCTCAGGCTGATGAAGACCTCAAGGCGTCTCGGGTGGAGGCCAGTCCTCCCACGTTACTAAACTTGTGCTTTTCGGTCATGAACGCCACCCTGAGCGGGTCTTTGCTTCAGGACACGGTTTACTTCCTGGAGAATGCATGGAACGGACAGTCTTCTTCCCGTTCCGACGTTTCTGATGGAAAACACACCATCAAGTCATTAAAGGATGGTGGAGACCGACCTCAGAAGAAAGAAATGGGTGATTTGAATAGCAATGTTGATTTTCCAGAAAGTCCATAACCATCTGAACAAGAAATCGAGAGAGAAAAGCAGCGACTCCAAGAAAAGGAGGGGCTGACAAGAGGCCCAGAGCCGTCAAAGGCCCGCAAGGAGCGGGTCCTAGAAGANGAAGGCGGATCCCAGGGCAGGCAGCAAGCCCTCCACGTCTGCCAGGTCTCCTCTGCTCTGTCTCCGAGAGTCAATGTCTCAGGGGCCTCAACTGACCACTGAGAGCCCTGCGACCTGTTCCATCTCCAAGGTAAACAGGTGCCTGACAACCAGGGCTGATCAGCTAGGCTGGGGGAGGGGAGGTCAGCCAGGTTGCCAAAAAGAGTTCTGCCTAAGTGCTCTGAAATAGTGAGGGAGCCAATCCCCTACAGAGGACCTGGGGGAGGTGGAAACGGAGATCTCAGCTTGGAACAGGCCCTCTAGCGCACCTGGCCTTGCAGCAAACCTAGGGGGTGAGACAAGGGCCAGACTTACCCCTTTCTGTGCACAAGTGGACACAGTGTAGAGTGGTGGGGCCTCTTCCCTGGGTGAGGCCTGATCTCTGGATTACAATTTCCTCCTGCTACAGAGAATCCTGGGCCTGTCCCCAAACTCTAGGGGCTGCACGAGTCTGAGTCTCCCTCTTCCCTTGTGTGTGCTCACCACGCAGGCAGAGCCCAGGACTGGAGGTTGCAGATCTGATACACGGAGCTCAGCTCTCTACACACGTTGAGGAGTTTCCTCTTCCAGGAGCTGCACTCCTCTGAGGCTCCATCTACCCTTGTGTGTGCTCCCCATGAAGGCAGAGCCCAGGACTGGAGATTGTGGATGTGATACACGGAGTTCTGCTCTCTACACACGTTGAGGACTTTCTTCTTCCAGGGTCTGCCCTCCTCTGAGGCTAGCCCTTCCCTTGTGTGTGCCCACCACGCAGGAAGACCCCAGAACTGGAGGTTGCGATTCTGGTGCATGGTGTTCAGCTTTACTCTCGTTTAGGAGTTTCCTTTTCCAGGGGCTGCACTCCTCTGATGCTGCCTCTTCCCTTCTGTGTGCTCAGCACGCATGCATAGCGCCGGACTGGATGTTGCGAATCTGATACATGTAGGTCACCTCTCTACACATGTTGAGGAGAGTGTTCTTCCAGGNTAGGAGTTTCCTTTTCCAGGGGCTGCACTCCTCTGATGCTGCCTCTTCCCTTCTGTGTGCTCAGCACGCATGCATAGCGCCGGACTGGATGTTGCGAATCTGATACATGTAGGTCACCTCTCTACACATGTTGAGGAGAGTGTTCTTCCAGGGGCTGCACTCCTCGGAGACTCCCGCTTCTCTTGTATGTGGTCACCATGCTCGCAGAGCACAGGACTGGAGGTTGCGAATCTGGTACATGGTGTTCACCTATATTCTCGTGAAGAGTGTCATCTTCCTTGGGCTGCACGGCCCTGATGCTCCCTCTTCCCTTGTGTGTGTTCACCACCCAGTCAGAGACCAGGACTGGAGTCTGCGGATCTGATACACAGAGTTCAGCTCTCTACACATGTTGAGAAATTTCTTCCTCCAGGGGCTGCACTGCTCTGGGACTCGCTCTTCCCTTGAGTGTGCTCACCACGCAAGCAGAGCCCAGGACCTGTGTTTGCGGATCTGATACATGGAATCAGCTCTCTTCACACATTTAGGAGGTTCCTCTTCCACGGGCTGCACTCCTCTGAGGCTCACTCTTCCCTTATGTGTGCTCACCACGCAGTCATAGCCCAGGACTGGAGGTTGCGGAGCTGATACACGGAGTTCAGCTCTCTACACACGTTGAGGAGTTTCTTCTACCAGGGGCTACACTCCTCTGCAGTTCTCGCTTCCCTTGTGTGTCCTCACCACGCAGGCAGAGCCCAGAACTCCACGTTGCGGATCTGATACACTGAATTCAGCTCTCTACACACGTTGAGGAGTTTCTTCTTCCAGGGCCTGCACTCCTCTGAGGCTCCCTCTTTACTTCTGTGTGTTCACCATTCATGCAGAGCCCCGGACTGGATGTTTCGCATTCATATTCGGAGTGCAGCTCACTACACACATTAGGGAGGTTCTTCTTCCAGGGGCTGGACTCCTCTGGGGCTCCCTCTTCCCTTGAGTGTGCTCACCATGCAGGCAGAGCGCAGGACTGGAGATTGTGAACCTGATACATGGTGTTCACCTCTCCTCTCCTTGAAGGGAGTCATCTTCCTTGGGCTGCACTCCTCGGAGGCTCCTGCTTCCCTTGTGTGTGCTCACCACGCAGTAA
>SJYV01042507.1:0-11154 GCA_006410875.1 Neotragus pygmaeus
GTGATCATCTACCTAGAAAATCTAAAATTATCAAAGGTGGTAAGAATTCAGCAAGATGGTTTGTCATAAGATTAATATACTGAAGTCCACTGTTTTTCTAAACACTAGCAACAGTCTGTCCTAAGTTTATTTTAAAAGACACCATAAAAAGTAATACTTGAATCAGAGTAAAATCAAGGTCCTTAAATTGAACAAGAGATGTTCAACGCCTGTATAGGAAAACTGTACCATTTCTTTGAAATCCGTGATTGTAGGCTTGAACAGAAAATGTGCTGGTTTTCTTATGCTGTGAATCTAATTGATGGAAGAACTGATTGAAAAATAACATGAAACTTACATGCAAAACCACCTAAGTTACTTCTGTATGTTACTCCTGGGGCTTCCCAGGTGGCGCTAGTGGTAAAGAACTCTCCTGCCAATGTAGGAAACGTACGAGACCCGGGTTTGATCCCTGGGTTGAGAAGATCCCCTGGAGGAGGGAATGGCATCTGACTCCAGTATTCTTGCCTGGAGAATCTTGTGGATAGAGGAGCCTGGTGGGCTACAGTCCATGGGGTCGCAAAAAGCTGGACATCCCTGAAGCAACTTAGCATGCATGCACTTCGGTATACATAGATATGTAGCCAGGATGGCATGATGCTGGTGCGGGACAGATGGACAGATGGACAGATGGAATGGAATGCAGAGGCCACAGACAGCTTTGCACATTCATAGAAATTCAATGCACAGCAGAAAATCTTGGGGACAGGATTGGTTACCCAGGAAATGCTGGAAATTCCAGTCCATGTGGAAAAAGAGTGAAATCATGTCCTGGTCTCACACTTAACACAAAACACATCCCACCTGGATTAAGGCATTAGATATAAAGGGTAAACTTTTCAACATTTAGAAGGCAATACAGAAAAGGAAATATCGATCACATGAATACAGTCATACCAAGAACATCTTTCTTTAAAAGATACCACAAAGTAGGCGGGGTGCAACCAGAAGAAGGTATGTGAAACAGATATCACTGATCAAGGACTTGTCTCTAGAGCACGTAAAGAGCTCCTACAAGATAGCAAGGAAAATACAGACAAGTTAATTTTGAAAAAAGGGCTTGAGCTGGCTTTTCACAGGAAAACAAACTCCCAAGCGTGGCAGGAATGTGATGTCACGAACGATTAGTGAGGCGCAGAGCGAGACCACCGCCGTCGTTTCACCGTCACTACAAGGTCAGAATCAAACAAGTCTAGCCAGTTGAATGATCAGAACTTTTATATATACTCAGAGGAAATTTAAATGGGTGCCATCTCTTTGGGAAACCATTTTACTTTGTTTTAGTGGACTATGACAGATGTTATTCTCCTGCTTCCCTGGTGGCTCAGACAGTAAAGAATCTGCCTGTGATGCTGGAGCCCTGGGTTTGATCCCTGAATGAGGAAGATCCCCTGGAGAGGGCCGTGGCCATCCACTCCAGTGTTCTTGCCTGGAGAAACCCATGGACAGAGGAGCTTGGTGGGCTACACTCCATGGGGTTGCAAAGAGTTGGACATGATTGAATGCCTAACACAGCAACAGCAACAACAACATTCTCTTGCTAGGAACACACTCAAGAAAAACAGCCTGTCCACATGAGACAGGTGGTAAAGTGTCCAAAAGGGCAAAGGGGGTCCAGCAGAGAGCCGTGCACAACACAGACGCCCCCAGTAGAATTGCACACGCCATGGAGTATTATATAGCACCGAACCCAGTGAACTCCAGCCACAGACAACCTCGTGGCCAAGTCTTAGAAGAACAGTGTTGAGAAGACCACGTGGCATCATATTATTCACAAAATTCAAAGCCACAGTTAAACACTATAGTGTGGGCAGGTACACGTGGGCATTAGGATGACTTAAAAGTGAAATGTGCGGCCCTGGGAGGTTGGCTCCGGGGAGACAGGGGCAAGGTGAGAAGGCACGTCTGGATGCAATGGCATGTAGTTGAACTTATGTGCAGCCCGCCAGGTTCCTCTGTCCATGGAATTTTCCAGGCAAGAACACCAGAGTGGGTGGCCATTCCCTTCTCCAGGGGATCGTCCCAGACCACAGATCAAATCCACATCTCTCGCATTTCCTGCCTTGGCAGGTGGATTCTTACCACTGAGACACCTGAGAAGCCCTTTATAATGGACACACATTTACAAATAGTCTTAAAAAAATTTTTTTTAAATCTCTTTGGTCGTGTTGAGTCTTAGTTACTGCATGCAGGATCTTGTTATTGTAGCTCATGGTCTTAGTTGTTCTGCAGCATGTGGGATCTGATTAATAGTTCCTTGACCAGGGATCCAACCACATCTCCTGCATGGCAAGGCGAATTCTTAACCTCTGGCCCACCAGGGAAGGCCCAGGTATTCTATTATATATGAGCCACATGTTGTATTAGAATATAATGAAGAAAGATGGAGAGAGGAGGGGAGTGAAAGATGCAGGGTGTGGCGGCTCCCCCCAGAACTGGCTGCCCAGGGGAGCAGAGAAGGGGGTGATATCGGAAGGCAGCATGGTCAGCTTTCTTTTTTCTATAAAGAAAGCTGAG
Organism: Neotragus pygmaeus; assembly: GCA_006410875.1. Lineage (NCBI taxonomy): Eukaryota > Metazoa > Chordata > Mammalia > Artiodactyla > Bovidae > Neotragus > Neotragus pygmaeus. The sequence continues at coordinate 2,557 of SJYV01042507.1, forward strand.
TGCCGAAGAATTGATGCTTTAGAACTGTGGTGTTGGAGAAGACTCTTGAGAGTCCCTTGGACTGCAAAGAGATCCAACCAGTCCATCCTAAAGGAAGTCCTGGGTCTTCAAACTCCAATACTTTGAGCTGACTCATTGGAAAAGACCCTGATGCTGGGAGGGATTGGGGGCAGGAGGAGAGGGGGACGACCGAGGATGAGATGGCTGGATGGCATCACCGACTCGATGGACATGAGTTTGAGCAAACTCCAGGAGTTGGTCGTGGACAGGGAGGCCTGGCGCGCTGCAGTCCAGGGGTTTGCAAAGAGTCAGTTACGACTGAGCGACTGACCTGCACTGAGTGGGGTCAGGAGAAGGTCAGTTACTTATGTGGGGAAATTGTGTGGCCACCCGGGGAGCACCCAGTGCCACAGGAGCGAGGACGGGAGCGGCAGTCACTGGGCTGTGGGCGCGGGACAGGCGTGACCCCCGGACGACGGCACAGAGAGGCGGCGAGGGCGCGGGGGCCAGCCGGGCGAGCTGTGCGCCTCCGGGGCCCGGGCAGCATCAGTGAGTGTCCTCCAGCCCCGCAGGCCCAGGGTCCTCGGAGCAACATCGGCCACCGAGGTCCTCTCCCGGGCCCCGCCCCCNAAAATGGAGCTCCCACATTCTCCAGGTCTGAAAAGCCGTTTCTAGTAACACCATCAAAGCGGCCAGCTGACCAGACCCAGGGGGCGGCTATCTCAAGGAAACAGTAAACCAGATGAAAGATGACTTCCTCATATTCGGTTGGCATGCTTTATGTGCGATGCCTCTTATGACAACAGAAGGTGTATAAAAAGGCTCTGTTACAGTTTCCTGGAAATAATAAAATAACTTGGAGGGACTGGCACGCCAAGGAGCCTGCAGATGAATGAATGGCCATAAAAGAGAACGTCCCTCGTATTTCATGAGGTTGCAGCTCGGCTGTCTGGCAGGTGAGGAAGGAAAAGGGGGATTATTTCGAGGATGGTTTATGATGCATCCAGAAGTGTCCAGCTCATTGTAGGATCAGCGTTCAGACTGCAATGAAGGGCACGAAGGTTACAGTTTTCTCTCTTTAAGTATCCTTTTGGGAGACAGCAGTTTTAGGAGAGTATCTGGGGCTTCCCTGATGATTCAGTGGGTAAAGAATCCTCCTGCAATGCAGGAGACAAGGGAGGCATGGGTTTGATCCCTGGGTTNCACCCCCCACATCAAAGTGGCTGGTAGAGGCCACACCACCCAGCTCCTCCCCCCGCCCCCCAGCATGTGGCTCAGTTATTCTCCTGGGAAACAGAATCGGAGCCACCCCAGGCAGCCGGCCCACACCTGCGGGTCTCGGCCGCTGCCCCGGATCCCACAGCAGTTGTCTAATCCGCGCCTGGGCCCCGCGACACCTGTCACCAGGTGAGCCAGACCTGCCAGACCCGCCCTCCAGCTCTGTTCTTCCATTGAGGTTAGCGGACACGAAGACGTGTGGGGAGACAGGAGCCTCGGATACCCGCGGCCACGCCGAGCGGCACCCGCTTCTGAAGCCTGGTGCCTGCCGAGGGCTGGGCGTCGGGCAGGGGTCTCGACCACCGGCTCTGACCTCCTGGGGCCTCAGAATCCCCCTGGAGGAAGCCTGGTTAGCACCAGTCCTGGGCCCTGCCCACATGCCATCTGGGGGCCTGGGAAACTGCACTTCTTAGNGAGGGCTGGGCGTCGGGCAGGGGTCTCGGCCACCGGCTCTGACCTCCTGGGGCCTCAGAATCCCCCTGGAGGAGGCCTGGTTAGCACCAGTCCTGGGCCCTGCCCACATGCCATCTGGGGGCCTGGGAAACTGCACTTCTTACAGATACCAGATGCTGCTGCTGCTGGTTCGGAGACCACACGTAGGGAACTTTCCTCCCCATCTCCAGTTTGCTTTCTTTTAGCAACAGGCACCCAGAGCTGTTGTTGATCAGTTTTTACTTTTTAAATTAGAAAGTTATTTGTTTATTTGGCTGCGTCTGGCCTTAGTTGAGGCACGCGGGATCTTTGTTGTGGCACGCGGGATCTTTTGTTGGAGAGAATGGATTCACTAGTTGAAGCGTTCGGGCATAGTTGCTCTGAGACATGTGGGACCTTCGTTCCCTGACCAGGGATCGGACCCACGTCCCTTGCATTGCAAGGCAGATTCTTAACTGCTGGTGGATGTTCAGTTGCTAAGTCATGTCTGACTCTTGGCCACCCCATGGACTGCAGCATGCCAGGCTTCCCGGTCCTTCGCTATTTCCTGGAGTCTGCTCAGACTCCTGTCCATCGAGTCGGTGATGCCATCCAACCATCTCATCCTCTGTCGCCCCCTTCCCCTCCTGCTCTCAATCCTCCCCAGCATCAGGGAGGTCTCCGTGAAGTTTTTAAAAGCAACCTTTTGGGAGGGGGCCGTTATGGAGAGAACCTCTTCCTGGGTGCTCAGAATTGCCCAATCCGTCCTCTCTGGGCAGAGGGTTCAGGGAGATTCCAGCTCAAGTGGACACGTGTCCTGGTCGGGAGGGTCCAGGCTGCCCATCCTTGGCTCAGGCCCTTGTGCAGNCTCTCCAGTAAGGAGATGAGCAGACCCCAGCCCCAAGCACCGGGCACGCAGCTCTGGTACACAGCCAGGGACCCTTCCCCTCCCGGTGCCCCCCGACCCTGCCCGACCCTGCCTGGGCTGGGTGGCCGCCCCACCCACGCAACAGAGGGGCACCAGGAAGAAGAGCCAGTGCAAAGAGGGAGCTTCATCCTCTCACCTCACCCCCACCCCCCACCGCAGCTCAGGAGCTGGACTGGGCGGCCCCGGGCGCGGGGCGCAGGGTCAGGCGTCCATCCATCCATTCTCTGTCCGTTCCATCGACGGAGGCTTACTTACAGAGTACCCGCTCTGCGCCCGGCAGTGTTCTGGGGACTCGGCCGTGGATACAATAACGTCCTTGCCCTCACGAAGTTTACACTCCAGTAAGGGAGGCAAGCCACAAACAGACGCCCCCCAAAGATACACCAGAGGGCGAGAAATGCCACAGAGAGAGTCAGAGTCGGGGAGGGATGGGGAGCGACGGCATGGACAAAGGCCCCAAGACACACTTAAGGCTCCGTGCGGAGGGGCCACACCCAAGGCCAGGGGTCACAGCGGAGCCCGCCTGAGGCCCAGGTTCCTGGGGAAATAGGGCCATGTGAATCAAGCATCCTTAGAAGCACGAGGTCTTCCCAGCCATGACGGAGGGACCCGCACTGTCCCCGCCCCCAGCACCGAGACTCTAGCTGCAGGCGACGGGGGTGCCTCCCAGAGAAATGGGGTTCCAGGTGCCTCCACGGGCGCTGGCAGGTGGGCTGGGCACCAGGGTCACTCCAGACCTCCCCAGAGGGGTCCCTGCCCCCAGAGTGGCCTGGGCCACGTCCCAGCCCTCCGAGGACAGTCACACGTCTCCCCACTTTCAGGCCAAGTTCCCCTGGCCTGCAACTCAGCGCATGTTTCCTGTGCACCCAGCGCTGGCCCCGACACATCCCTGCCACCTCTCTGGTTCTCAGATGAGTTAAAATAGTGACGAGTGAGCCCCACTGGAGGCAGCGTCCGCCCCAGCAAGTTCCCAGCACAGGCCTTGGGGCCAGGAAGGCTGTGAGCGGAGACCCTCTGTAGAGAGGGAGAGGGGAGGTCGAGAGCGGGGAGCCTGCTTTGGGCTGAGCAGGGCCTGGGGCTGGAACTGGCCTGGGGTGGGCAGGAGTGGTCCCGGCCTGGCCTCCGAGGACCCCTGTTGCTGGGGCTCTGCTTCCCTCTGCTGGCCAGCTCAAGTACTGCGTGTGCGCCTTGGCCGCCTCTCCAGGTGTGTCTTATCTGGCCCTCTACCTGGCCCTGCCCCAAACGCCCAGGGCCTCACCTGTATGCAAATCACCCATGGGGCCCCCGGGTCAGTGCCAGCAGGGGCGGCAGGAGGAGCTGCATCTCCTGGCACCTGAGCTAGCTCAGCCTTCCGGGGGACAGACAGGGTGCCCACTCCAGGCCCACCTCACACACCAGGCGGCTGAGGCCAGAGGAGGGAAGGGGCCTGGGCACAGAGCGGGCTCCTGCAGGGCTGGAGTCAAGCCCCAGCCTGTGTGACCTCCAGTCGACTGTCTCCTGGGCTTTACTGTGGATCGGCAAACCTCCCCCTCAATCAGTGGGCCCCCTGGGAGGCTCCCAGCCTCCTGTGGCTTCAGGGACCCCACCAGGATGGCTGCTCACCTGCAGGGGGCTGGGACGCTCGCCCACGCCATGCAACAGCATGCCAGGCCCATGGACCCGTGCCTTTGGGCCCAGGGCAGACTGTTTAGGTTGCTCCAGTACCTGGAAGCCCCAAAAGTCACCCACCCTGTGCATCCTCTCCCCGCTGGTATCTGCACCCAGTCTCCCCCCAGACCACCACTTAGAGCAGGGGTCCCAACCCCTGGGATCTAATACCTGACGATCTGAGGGCTGTGTGTGTATGTGCGTTCGTTGCTCAGTTGTGTCCGAGTCTTTGTGACCCCATGGACTATAACCCACCATCCTCCTCTGTCCATGGAATTCCCCAGGCAAGAATAATGGAGTGGGGTGCCATTTGGAGCTGAAGCACTCATGATAGAAATAACACGGACCAAAATGCAATGCGCCTGAATCATCCCCAAACCACCCCATGCCCTAACTTTGCGGAAAAACTGTCTTCCACAAAACTGGTCCCTGGTGCCAAAAAGGTTGGGATGGCTAACAGGAGAGTCTCAGCCCCAGGCTGCTTGAGCCTGGAGGTGCCCCAGCAGCTGCTCCGGGTCGCCTCACTACGGGCAGCTGGGACAGGGCAGAACACCACCTGGTGTTTTTGTCCTTTGAGCCCTGGTCCCTGGGGACGGGTCTGGGCTGCGTGGAGCTTGTGATCGGACATCTCCCCGAGCTTCGCGAAAACCAAAATCTGCAGCCACTGTGTGCGCTGTCAGGGGCTGCGTTAGTGTCCATGAGCAGCCGTGACGAGGTGCCACGGCCGGACTGTTGGCTCGAAACAAGAGACTGACTCCCTTCCTGTCTGGAGGGCAAAGTCCAGAATCAAGGTGCGGGCAGGGCCGCGCTCCCCCCGAAGGCTCTAGGGGAGGGTCCTTCCCTCCCACTCCAGCTTCCAGGGGCTCCAGGCATCCCTGGGCTCAGCGGCAGCACCCCTCAGCCTCCTCTGCGTGTCTCTCGTTCTCTCCTCTTGTCAGACATGCCCCTCTGTTCAGGGTGCACCCTGAATCCGGGGTGACCTCACTTAAAGACCCTTAGCATACTCCCTCCTTCCAAGACCCCATCTCCACATAAGCTCACCTTCACAGGCCCCAGGGGTCAGGAGTCAGACTCAGATTTTAGGGGGTCATCACTGACTCCCCTACAGTGGTGCCGCGGAAGGGAGGACCCCCAGCGGTTCTCAGAGCCAGCAGCAAGAGAAGCTCCAGAAACTGGTGAGAAACAAGTTCCCAGGCTGGTCTCCCGGGACTGATAAAATCAGAAGCTCGGGTGGGGCCCAGCAAGCCATGCTCCATAAGCCCTCCAGGCATCCTAAGAAGCGCTCAAGCTTGGGGACCACCTGAGAGACCCCAGAAACCTCCCACTCTGCCTCACAGACCCACACACACAAGAGTCTCGTGGGGGGTCCAGTGGCTAAGACTCCGAGCTCCCAACGCAGGGGGCCCAGGTCGGATCCCAGGTCAGGGAACTAGGTGCCACACGCCGCAACTAAGAGGTCACAACCACAATTAAAGAGCCTGCGTACCGAAACAACGCTGGAAGATCGCAACCAAGACCCGGCTCAGTCAAAGGAAATGAACGAATCTTTTTTAAAAAAAGTCTCTCTGGGAGTTGCACTATGTTGAAGACTGTGCGTGCAGCACGTGGGATCGTAATATTCCAAGCAGGGATCTGGTTAGTGCTCCCTGTATTGGAGAGTGGAGTCTAACCCACCGGGCCACCAGTGAAGTCCCCGTGCTGTTTAGGGTATGGGTTCAGCAGGTGCCCAAGGGCCCTGGCACCACAAGAGCTACAGACCGGAACCGTCTATCAAAACTAGAGCTTTCTGGTTCATTTTGAAGCAGTTTGCACCTACATTTCCAAAACCGGGGCAGAATTAGCAGGGAAGGGTAGGCGTTCAGCCCAAGGACAGCCTCACCGGCCCAAGAATTTCCAGGTTTGCATCTCTGGAGACACACCCACAGGGGACGCCACAAACAACGTTTCCACCTGCACCCGAGAGCTGGGGCATCCCACGGTCACAGCCCTTTGGACTCAGAAAGGACTGACAAACGAGTTGGATAAACCAGCTCCCCGGTTCTTACGCTCCCTTGTCCACCTGAAACTAGAAAGTGCCCAGAGGGGGAAGAGTTGGATTCACACCCCTCCCCCATCTGCCAACACCACTTCCTGTCCCGGGGCTCGGGGTCACTGGAGGGCTGTACCCCACAACCGAGGACCGTGCACTGAGGCCAAGGCAGCCTGGAGGCACCCCCAGCCTCCAGTCGGGGGTGGGGGGGCAGGAACACCTGAGGCTTTCCAGGGCCGGGTGTGGGTGATGGGGGAATGTGCGGGGACCCTGGGGAGAAACTGCTTGAAGATCTGTCCAAAGGGACCAGGGGAGGACGAGGGTCTCCGGCAGCGAGCATCGTGTCACAGGACAGGCAGGGCGCCTGTCACAGGAGCAGCACCCTCTCCGTGATGCCATGGGGCAGGAGAGAGGAGGGCACACCAGCCTGTGCCATCCTGCCCTCGCTCACGCGGTGCTCCATGCCCGCCCCCGCCTTGAATGGTGGGACACCCAGGAGGACTTCGGAGCCTGACCCTCAGAGCCAGAGTCTTACCTTCCATCCCTTCTAAACGGAGGGCCCGTGACACCGTGGAGGGGCTCAATTGTCCGTGGGCCTGGGTGGGCCCCTCAACCCAGCCCATGTCCAGGACTGGACCCTGTCTTTCTCCAAAGCGAGAAAAGGAGCTCGTGAAAGCTCACGGGGATAGGGGGGTGGCGGATGAAACCTCCAGAGAGGGGAGCCCCTGGCCTCGGTGACCCAGCCCAGGAGCCTGGACTCTGTCCCCAGGGGTAGAGGGGAGGCTCCGAAGCTTGCAAGTACAGATGACGCCCCAGGTAAGACCAGGTGCCCAGCACTGGGGCAGAGGGACTCCAGAGGAAAGGTTCAGCCCTTCCAGGCGGGGCACACCCGAACCCCTCCCTGCCCCAGCCGCCCCCGAACTCAGGGTGACAGGGTGCTCAGCAAGCGGCCCATCGACAGTTGAGCACACGAGAGAAGTCAGGGACCCACTGAGACCCACAGTCTCTACGCTTGAGCGAAGGGCCGGAAACCCGGAGCCAACAACCCGGGAACCCGTGGCCGAAGCCGTGAGGTCAGAGGGCTGAGGGGACCTGGGCTCCGGGCCAGCCCTGGGCCCACCACCCTCTGCCTTGCCACCGCTGGGTGGGTATGGGTTGTGCCTCAGTTTCCCCACCTGCAAGGGACAGTGAGCCTGCCTCCAAGGAGCTCAGAGACGGAGCCACGTGACTGCAGAGTAAGTCCTACACCAGAGTTGGCACAAGGACTTCCTCCAGCCACCCGCCCACCTCCTTTCCCAGCGAAGGAACCAGGGTGCCGGGAAGCCCAGCCCAGCATCAAGGTCACAGCAGGCGGCCAGTGGGGGCACACACCCAGGCGGAGATTCCGGCTGCCCCGCGCTCCTCTGAATGGCGGCCAAGAGGGGAGAAAGTCACAAGCAACCCAGCCTGCGCCCCAAAGCTCGCCTCGTCACCTGCATGCCACCTCCCGCCTCCTGCGGTGACACGCGGAGTCTGCACAGCCGTGCCGACCCTCCCGGTCCTGCAGGTCGCATCTGACGCTGCAGCATCCGCTCTCTGAATCCTCCCCGTGATGTGTGGGCTTCCCAGGTGGCTCTGACGGTAAAGACCCTGCCTGCCAATGCTGGTAGACACAAGAGACACGCGTTCCATCCCTGAGTCGGGAAGATCCCCTGGAGGAGGGCCTGGCAACCTGTTCCAGTATTATTGCTGGGGAAACCCCATGGACAGAGGAGCTGGAGGGGCTGCAGCCCACAGGGTTGAACAGAGTCGGACACGACGGAGGCGACTTAGCAGGCACGCTGACGGATGCGGGGATGGAGGCAGAGACAAGCCCAGGAAAAGAGGCGACAGCTTCACCCCCGTGTGACCAGGAGCAAGTGACTCAGCCTCTCTGGGCCTTGCCCCCGCCCCACCAGGGGTGCCACAGCCAAGGCCGCCTGAGGATTAAACAGCCAGCGCCCTGCTGTGTCAAGCGCTCAGAAAAGCGCCTGCAGTGAGCAAGCCCCCAGACGGCGGCTCTCCTCGCTCCTGATGATCGCTGCTACTGATGCTCGGGAGGGTCCCTTGAAGGACATGCAAGGTTGACACCCACTGTGTGCACTGCTTCCCAGACTTGCTGGGAGGCAACTGCACATCATCACCCCTTGGGCCCCCACCCCGAGCCCTGAAGCTCACGGATGACCAGACCAAGGCTGGGGGTGCTGCTGCGGGTAGGGGCTCACTTCCCAGGAGATGGGTCTGGTCTGAGGCTGGGAGTCGGTGGGTACCCAGCAGCTCCCCCACC
>SJYV01042508.1:0-13175 GCA_006410875.1 Neotragus pygmaeus
GGGAGAAGGGGATGACAGAGGATGAAATGGCAGATGGCATCACCAACGTGATGGACATGAGTTTGAGTAGCCTCCAGGAGTTGGTGATGGACAGGGAGGCCTGGCATGCTGCAGTCCATGGGGTCACAAAGAGTCAGACATGACTGAGCCATTGAACTGAACTGATCTTGGTATGCCCAGTGTAATCACAAGGATCCGTGAAAGTGAAAGAGGGAGACTGAAGACAGGCAGAGAAAGAAAAGTGACAATGGAAAAAGGGCCAGTGAGGTACTATGCTGCTGGCTTTGAAGATGGAGGAACGGAGTCATGAACCAAGAATAAGGGTGGCCTCTAGAAGATCAGAGGGCTTCCCTGGTAGCTTGGCTGATATAGAATCCACCTGCAATGCCGGAGAGCCGGGTTCAACCCCTGGGTCAGGAAGATCCCCTGGAGGAGGACATGAGAACCCACTCCAGTATTCTTGCCTGGAGAATCCCCATGGACAGAGGAGTCTGGTGAGGCTACAGTCCATGGGGTTGCAAAGAGTCAGACACAACTGAGCAACTAAGCACACTAGAAGGTAGAAATGGGAGGGAAATGGATTATCTTCTAGAGAGCTCTGCTGATAGGGAGGTACACTTTCTAGGTCAAGAACACATTTTAAAATGACAATTTAAAAAATGGATTATCTTCTAGAGAGCTCTGCTGATAGGGAGGTACACTTACTAGGTCAAGAACACATTTTAAAATGACAATAAAAGTTAAAATGTTAAAATTTATCTTTGTTATAAATCAATGTACAAAGTTTCTGTTCTTCTAATTTCTCTCCTGCTTCCTTGATACTCCACAAGCCTGGGGGGTTTGGTTGGGCTTTATTTACTATATAGTGGGAAAAAAGGGAACCTTGCATTCATGGAGTATATGCGAATGGGAATGATCTGTCCTCCTGGTCGCAAGGGGGAGCAGGGATTCAGTTTCAGTTATTGTCCTGTGGATCAGATACACAACTTCTGATATCTTCTAGTTTGTGGACTGGTGATCATGTTTAATAAAGAGACCTGGATCTGACATTCAGAATCTAAGACAACAATCATTTGTTCTCAACCCGTCACTTGGTCTACCTTTGCCTCCACTTGTCCTCTTAGCACCTCTGAGTCTTCTTGCTAAGGCACTTATTATGTGCCCAGGCCATAGGAAAGCTTCAGGTTCATCTCTCTAGACATCTCTCTTGACCACTGCTGTGCTGTTGCTCAATGACTGTTGCATTTGGTCCAGAGAAAGGCTTGTCAGATATGCCAAGGCTTTTAAAGTCCCCCAAGTTTTACCCAGGGAGCAAATATGGCTTATCTCCCTGATAGTCTCAAGACCTCCATACTTACCTTGGTACTTATAAAGTGGTCCCTTCCCTGGGTCCAGCCCATTTGTGAGTGGATTGAAGGCAACTTTTCCCACTGCCCTTCCCATTTCTCACAAACCACTATGGAAGAAGGGCAGACTTACCACTTGTTTCATATTATAAATTGCCCTAGATTGTATCTTTCTTCTTCTCCTTAGAAACTAAAATTCACTGCTCTGAAAAAGATGAGATTTCTCTGTAATCTAGTCTTCCATTTCTCAATATGTTAATGGAGCTTCAAAGACTATGAAAATCCTCATCTTTCTTGATAAAACTTTTTATCTTGATAAAAGCTTTTAAGATTCTTATCATGCTTTTAACTGGAAAGTGAATTTTGAATTCCAAAAGCTGACTATTGATCCTTGTTTCTCTTTGTAATTCTGTTCTAACAATTCTAATCTTTCCCAAGTCAAAGGAATGTCTCTGTGCTGCAATTCATGGGGTCGCAAAGAGTTGGACGACACGACTGAGTGACTGAAATGAACTGAACTGACTGAAGAGAGGGGTGTTGTAAGCATAGAAACGTAAAAGATAAGGGAAAATGTATGTAGTTAGTGAAAATGTTATGTCTAATACATGTAAATAGATTTATTTGTCATAATATTTTAAATGTTTTTAAAATACATTCATATGTAACACTTGTGGTTTAAGGAAACTCAGAGTATTAAAGTCCATTAGTACTTTAGGCACAGGTCAAGATTGCTCACTACCCCAAAGATTTGGCAACACTAAGGTCATATATTCTTCACCTCCAAGTCCCGTGAATCCCTCAGTGAACATACCTCATTGGTATGCTCCTCCTATGAGACTGAAAACTAAGAGAACCTTCACCTGGTTGCCACATGGATATTTTTGTATGTAGAGTCAGAAAGTAGCTGCAACTCAAAGGGACAGTCACTCAACAACCACCAAGGAAAAACAATGGAGAAAAAAAGTGAAAGGAGTTCCAAGTGGCAAGTGTTTTCTGCCAAGCAATATTGAGAAAATACAGATAAAATATAAAATCTTGAACACTGCAAAACCCCCCTAAAATACTAAAACAGTGTGAGCTATTTTGATCACATGATTACCAGTTAAATATAAATGGCCATGAAAAGTACTGAGTCTTACCTAATACCATCTTAGATTATTCCAGTGAAATAATAATAACCACCACAAACATTGACTGGATGCTTATCCTGAGCTTCATGCTTTTCCAAGTGCTAAGTATTTTCCTTTCTAATATTCAAAACACCTTGTGAAATAGTTTTTATTATCTCAGTTTTACAGATTAGCAAATTGAAACACAACGAGGTTAGATAGCTTTTCTTTCTTTCCTTCTTTTTAATTTCCTATTTATTTATTAGGCTATGTAGGGTCTTAGTTGTGGGAACTTTTAGTTGCAGCATGTGGGTTCTAGTTCCCTGACCTGAGATTGAACCCAGGCCCCCTGCATTGGGAGCAGGTGCCACTGGACCACCAGAGAGATCCTGTAGCTTTTTGAGGGCTTTTTTAGGTAGCTTTTTTATGGGCACACAGATAATTGGCATGAAGTTTGACTTTTGATTTTTGTATTAATACTTGATTTCCCGCTCGTGATCTGTTACCTGTGGTATTTCTCCAGAGACACTCATCTGCTTGATGGAGAGTCATAGACTTCAGACTTTGCCCAGGTATGACCAGATGGTTGTGCATGCAGCACGACTGTAGTATCTCTGCGTGGATTTCTTAATTATTATCTAAAAAATCCTTAATTCTTCCTCATTTAGACATGCATAATCTACTGTTACTCAAAGTTGATCAGTGATTATCACTGAGAGTATGACAGTCTTAAATCCTAGTGTTGGGCTTTAATGAACAGGGACAGCCTCAAGGACTCAATCCAAAACTCAAGGAGACTTCCCTGGCAGTCCAGTGGTTAGGACTTTACCTTCCAATGCAGGGGGTGCCAGTTCCATGCCTGGTCAAGGAGCTAAGATCCCATCTGCCTCATGACCAAAAAAACACAATGTGAAGCAGAAGCAATGGTGTAACAAATTCTATAAGGACTTTAAAAACGATCCACATTAAAAAAAAGAAAACCTTTGAAACAAAACCAAAACTTAAACTAAGGCATGGTATGGCAGGAGGTTTCTCTGTCTGCAGCCTTTGTCATTCAAGAGAACTATTGTTTCCCACTTGAGATACTAACCGGTAAACAATTCAGAATACCTGCCATCTGCACTGCTACTGCAGAAAGTGCCCAAGTTTCTGCCAGTCTCTCTTTTGCCCAAATAACTGTGGTTTTGTGGAGGACAAGGTTCTGCCACCATTCAAGGACCTACCTCGATTCTTCAGAGCTTGGAAGACAAGTGCCCTGGCTGAGGAAATTAGTCCAAATTCCTCATGGAGACAGTTTTGTGAATAAATGTATTCACTATTTATGACTTTGCTTTTCATTGGATGAGTAGTTCTGAATACCATAATGAATGAAATTAATAAATTAACAGTAAGAAAAAGTTAAGAAACTACAGAAGAGCAAAAACATCAAAACAAAAGCCTACTTTGTGTCATAATCAGTCTGTCATTAAAAAACAACTACATAAGTTTTACAGATATATTTTACTTTGGGCATTCAGTTAATAACAAACAAATTTAACAATATTGACAGAAACGTGACATAACAGAGTTGATACAATTTTATTGAGGTTTTGTTTAGGAATTTAGAGTTATAAACTATATCAGAAATAAAGTTAAAACCTAAATGCTAGTCTTGTTATAAACTATTAGGACATTTTGATAAAATAATCAATACTTGCAATATAATTGTAAATCTCTGAGATACAAAATAAAATATAATTATAAATCATATAAATATAAAATAAAATATAATTGCAAATCATTCAACTTATCAGTTCAAGTTTTGTTTGTGAATTTAAGAGAGTAAAACATAGGAGTAGTCTATGATAAACAGCAATACTTATTGCGTGTTTAGTGTCTGCTGACTGCCACACATTATAATTATCTTCTTAACTCTACCAAGAATCTTAAGATCCTAAGATGGTATTATACATGCAGTTTTACAGGAATCATAACAGAGGCCTAGAGATAAACTCTCTTTCTCCAGATTAAAATGAAGTCTTTGACAGAGCCGAGTTTCAAACTCAGACCCCTCTGACACATTACCATCAGTACTACTGGTAAAGCAACATTTTAGATATAGGTGAGGGAGAAGAATCATTGATTGGTTCTATACACAAAGCACATTTTTACAAGACAAGAGGAATGAAGGTTTATTTTTATTCAGGTAAAGGATTGTCTCAGATGTCATAGCCTATGAGAAGAAATCAAAGCCAACAAATAAAACAGAGGTGGGGGATGTAGAAAAAGCAAAGTCCTGAGCTGGTGCAAGGGTAATTGTTACATCACACCTGTGACCAGTCACCTTTAACCTGAGAAAGAATATTAGAATGAAAGAATGTCCTTCCTTGGGCCTCCTTCCAGAATATAAAATTCATAGTTTGTAACTGCATTTTTGTTGCTGTTGTTGCCATTGCTATTGTGATTGTTACTATTTTCAGAGATGATTGCAACAAGGGAATAAGAAAGATGGGAAAACCTTATCGCATTGCTTTTCCGAGTTTGTTTCATCTGCATCCACAATCTATTTAGTTAAAAGGGCGCTTTTTTAAAAACAGTGCTTGTTGTTGAATATTTAATTCGGTTTAATCCTGGTTGAGGGCACATGAGTAATTTCAAAGGAGATTTTCAACCAAAGGGGTAAAGCTCAGTAGTAGACCATTTGACTGTAAAAGACATTGGAAGATGGCGGGCACAAAAGAGTGGCCCCTGATTTGCAGTATTGGAAGGGGACCATCGTCCAGCTGAGAGCATGTGATTCAGTGTATTCCGTGGCTCTTCTTTCAGAGATACACCCTCACACACACACACACTGACATATGTGCACACATGAATTTTTTTTCTCATCAGCTCTGAAAACTCTAGGTACAGCCAAACATAATATGGCAGAAAGAAGGCAGCTCCATGACCACATGCTATAGAGTCAGATGACCTCTGTTTGAATGGTGTCTCTCCCCCTTTATCCTTTTATTACCAGTATGATTACTCCGAGTAAGTAGTTTCCCACATTATAAAATAGTTATAATTCCTCCCTCCTGTAATTTTTTTTAACCTTTTTTTTTTGATGTGGATCATTTTATAAAGTCTGTTGAATTTGAATTTATTTATGTCCTCAGTCATGTCTGACTCTTTGAGATGCTATGGACTATAGCCCACCAGGCTCCTCTGTCCATGGGATTTCCTAGGCAAGAATACTGGAATGGGTTGCCATTTCCTACTCCAGGGGATCTTCCTGACACAGGGATCAAACCTGCATCTCTCCCGTCTCCTGCATTGGCAGTGTAATTGTTTTGAGGGGTGAATGAGATAACATGTGTAAAAATATTTAGTAAAATAACTGGAAATCACTTAGCAACCAAGGGTATATAATATAATAAAGTTATTTTTATTCTTGGTTCTGAAGGGAGCTCTGTATTTTTTTGTTTGTTTGTTTGTTGTCATTTTGTTTTGGTTTTTGCTATGGCTACCTCTGTTTCTCTTTCCATGAATGAGTCAGACTCAAGTTCAGATTACTCCATTACTCAGAAGAATCACTACAGTTTATGGACATAAATTAGACTACGTTTTTCCAATTGGAATTTTTCATTAAAGATGAAAAATGGTGGGCAGGTTCCCTGTCTCAGTCTCCCTTTCAGATGGCAGAGAGAAACAGTGGCAACATTTCAGACGTCAAGGAAAAGCAAGGATAAAACTTGGCCAATGAAAATGTCCTCCTTTGAAATTTATTCTTCATTACATCCTTCTTTTTAGGAATTCTTCCAGTTCTCTGTTGTTCTTTGTTTCTTGTCTCTTCCCATCCTCTGTTGGCTCATCTTCCCTCTGCCCACTCCTGTACATAAAATATCTCCAGTTATGTTTCTCACAAAGAAAAGTCTCCCAGATCAGGTATGTGCAAGAGAGGCTGCTCTAGACAAACTTATATAAATGTTCCGTGCCTCAGTCTGGCTTTCTATAATTATAAAAGATGGCAGTAAGTTTAAAGTTACTGACAGATGAAGTCCAGGACTGCAGTCACTCTTTTTTGTCACTGAAGTGCAGAACCACACCCTTTAGAAATCCACACAGCTGTACCTAAGCCAGACTTGCTCTGGTGAAAAAACCCTAACAAGAACATGTCCCTGCACAGACAGTCAATTTATCTGCTCCCAGAATTTAACTTGGCAAGGACTTAACCCACAGAAAGGGATGAGATTTTTCCTAGCAATGCTTATGGGTATAACACTATCGAGTAAGCAATTGCTACCACAAAGTTTTTCACCCATTGGATTTGTTTACTGAAGAAGGAAAAAAAAAAAGAAAGCTAGAACCAAATATCCAATTTCTAAAATTAAAAGAAGATAGCTATAATGAAGCTAAAAAAAATACATTTAGTTTTGCACAGAGTACTGTAACATGTAAAATAAAATTTATTTTTGCAGAGATGGCTAATACCTGTTATATAAAGAAAGCCTTTATCACTCACCTTCTAATTTGTAGATGAATGTATCAGTAAGAATATTTAGAATACCATTTCATATGAGTTTCAGATATTAGAACATCTTGAGATATCTACTGTGTGTTAGTCACTCAGTTGTGTCTGACTCTTTGTGACCCCATGGACTGTACAGCCCACCAGGCTCTTCTGTCCATGGGATTTTCCAGGGAAGGATACTGGAGTGGGTTGCCATTTCCTTCTCCAGGGGATCTTTCCAACCCAGAGGTCGAACCCAAGTCTCCTGCACTGCAGTCAGATGTTTTATCATCTGAGCTATGAGGGAAGCCCATCTACTACAGTGAGATATCTACTACAGTGATGAAATGGTAATAAAATCAGTTCTCCTCCACGTCTATTGGCATTTATTTCTATACAGCTTTTTTTTTTTCATATTCCTACATGATCTTTAATGTCCAACTGAGTCACTATAATTTAAGACCGTGTCATTCTCCCCACTCTTTTCTCTGTCTCCTTGAGACTTAGCACAAAATAGCCTTGGAGAACCAGCAAAGTTGAAAGTGAAATGTATAGATGTTGACAGAGATTAATCAATGTAGACTCTAAGACGTAGATGGCTGTCTTGTTTAAAGTCATTTTTTCACTTCTGAAATGTGAGACACTTCCATTCACTGTTCTAATCAGTAGTCTTTGTAACTGATGTAACCATGGGCACTTGAGTGGGTAAAAATGAGCTGGTCCATTTGTCATTTATGTGGATAAGGGGACGACAGAGGATGAGATGGTTGGACGGCATCACCGACCCAATGGACATGAGTCTGTGTAAACTCCAGGAGTTGGTGATGGACAGGGAGGCCTGGGGTGCTGCAGTCCATGGGGTCACAAAGATTCAAACACGACTGAGCAACTGAACTGAACTGAACTGATATTTACATATTCATTTCCAAATATCCTTAAATGTCACAACCAAGAAGAGAGGTTCTTATGGTACCTAATGAAAGGAAACGTGAAAGAAGCTTGAGAAAAATAAGAGTTTGCAGTAAAATCTGCTTCTTTCTTTTATACTTTGATTCACTCAGTTGTAAGAATGATTTTGCCAGATGAAGGTTTATACTTTCAGATATGTAGAATGATAGGAGAAAGTTCTCTTGGTTTAAGGAGGCTATTAGTTGAGGTAGTAGGAAAAAGCCTATAGGCTTGATTTGGGAATCAGGGCATGGGTACACTGTTTTCGGATTTTTTTTTTTTCTCACAGCTAAGAAACATTCTGCTTTCTCTGATGCTGTTCACTAGATATTCTCTGTTTCTCTCTCTCTCTCTCTCTTTTTTTTTTTTAGGAAAATAACCCAATCTCTTAAAGTGCAATGAAGTTATTTTTGTCCTTCTAGTAATTTTTTCAATGTTTAATTTTTTCAATAAGATGTATTTAAAAGAAACAAGAAGATGTATAGTTTATTACCAATATTCCTATGATTTTATATTTATCCTAATTGGAGGCCCCTATACAACATTTAAAGTATTTGCTACTTTAAAAAAATCATTAACATATGAAGCTGATAGACTTGATAAATCTCTGTGAAACTAACACATTCTATCCTTATTGTATTATGCATTTGTATGTTTATTCCTTTATTCATAATTGTGTATTGTATCCGTAGGCAAAAATGTAGTGAGATTATAGACAGAATCTCTGTGGGAAGAAAGATAGATAAACCCAAACATATCCATATAAGTGAGTGTACAGGTGAGGAGGGGTCATGGAGGAGTAGGACCTAACTTTTGAGAGAAAGTAAAAGACTGTGAAAATAGATTCTGAGTGAGATGACACAGAGCAAGACATGAAGAACCAGTTAGAAGTAGATTAGTATGGCAGAGGGAATAAAGTTGAGTGTACAAAGATATCTTTGACAAGGCATCCTCCCTTTCCATTTCTTATTGTTAAACATAATTATGACTTTAACTCTAATGTCAAACCTCAATCCATTTTTCCAAAAGCTAATGGAATATTTTTTCAAAAATCAAATCTGATATTACTACCATGGTTACAAATTTGCACTAGTTTCCTATAGACATTAGAAGAAAAAGCAGTTTTCATAAGTCCTGTTCTGATTTGATCCATGTTCTATTAACTCCTTTTGTAGACAGGTTTTATAAACTTGAAGTTTCATTTAGTAACATTAGTTTATATCGACAAACTTATAAGAAATATTTATTTAAACCCAATAGCTGTGTTTATTGTTAAAATGTTAAACACAAATATTTCTATGAATCAAACAGCTGTATTTACAAGAGAAATGTTGGCAATATTGTATACTGCATTATATGGGATTTTTTCTATAAGGACTCTTGAAAGAAATAGCTCTCTGGTCTTAGAAATAGCTGTGTTTCTTTAGAGGAATTGTTTGACTTCATCCTGTTACATATATTCTGGGTCATGTAACTAGTAGTTTGCCTCTTTGACTTGTCTAATGGAATGCTCAGAACCCAGAATACATTATCTTCATTAGGAAATGTTTAGGATATTAAGGCATTAAAAAAAAAAAAAAAACAGAGGAAACTAATCTTACTATTTGCCTTTATCTTACTTTCCTTTGTAATTTTTCTTAACTCTATTTTTTCCCTCATCTCTTTCATCTATTTTCCCATATAGCTATAGTGTAAGAGTCTTAAATTCATATTGAATTCTCTCAAACAAGATATTACTTGAAAGGAGGGAAAGGGGAGGGAAAAGGGGGGAAGGGAGATAGAGAAAAGCACACAGTTCTCTCAACTGTAACTTTTACTCTTTAAAAATTATAAAGAGAAACAGAAAAAAACTATTCCTGCATACTCAGGTTATACACGTATATACCAGCCTTCTCCTCTTTGTTTCTGAAATGTATCTTTGACAAGCATTGAGACATCTGGACTTGGCAGATTAGCTGAAAGAGTGCTTTCATCTTTTGAGAATTTCTTTTGGAGGGTGGCATGAATCTCCTATTCTCACTCTGGGTGATTCTGTAGTTTCCCAGCTGACCCCCAAAGCCAGGGGATGTCACACAATCTAGTCCTAGCCATTTAGAACATCCCATTCCCACAAGTAAAATTTGGGAATAAAATCACAACTAAAAGTTAGCCAGTCAGAGCCCTCTGTAAGCTTTGCCACAGAACTTGTATTGCAGACCAGAAGAATGAGGAAAACCTCAAAGAGCTTCAGTTCTTGTCTTTCCGTTTGCAGAAGCCTTAGAATTAGGCCACCTCTGTTAGGGTGGAGAGCTGAAAGCAGTAATAGAAACTTAAACTAATGCAATTACACTTTCTAGCCAATGATTATCTTTAGTACTTGTATCATTTGATTTAGATCTTTGTCATTTGCAGATTCAAGTATCACTGATTCAAGCAGAGAAAAAGGTCTTAGAGTCTAGTAACAATATTACTACTCAAGGTTTCTCCTCTCCATGAACACACTATCTTTCATATTCTTTCTGCCACCTGTATGCTGGGAAAGCCCTCCAATCTCACTCTACCTTTATCTTATTATATAATTAGGTCCTCAAAGTAGACACTTTGTTTAATATGACACAGTGGTTCTCCCGTCTGCAGTTTCCCTTCTCAGGTGTACTATGTGAATTACTGCAAGGAGTTTAATTATTAAATCAGGTTCACACAAATAATATATGTTACCCAGCACCAATTCTACTAACAATTCAAAGGATACAGGTAAGCCGAGATGTTGGGGTATAGTGGTTAGCATAGCTGCCTTCCAAAGGATACAGGTAAGCATCAGGAAGAGATGGAAATTATCAGGTGTCCATTTTCTAATGAGCTGTGATAAATTTTACTTTTGGATTAACATGAAATTTTGAGAGTTTTTGACTCCTGCATTTTATATACTGTTCATTTCACAAAGAGGTTAGTACTCACTTTACCCCCTCTCTCCAGCTAACCATGCTTGTTGTTTATTTAGAATTAAAAAAAACCTAGATCTTACGTATGTTTATAAGACAAGCTGATCATAACCAATCTCCACTTGTTCTAAGTGGGAAGAGAACAGATAATAGGTCTGTGACTAGCTCTGAGTGCCTAAGCCCCAAATATAAATCCTAGATGATATATGGGACTGATAATAGAGTTACATAAGTATTACCAACCTTTTACTATACACTATGCCATAAATAGAGGCTCGCTTACAGCTAAAGGATGCTCCCCAGGCTTTACAGAACTCATAGTATAGTAGGAATGATGTGTAAGTAAATAATACCAGTGTATTAGTGAC
Source organism: Neotragus pygmaeus (assembly GCA_006410875.1). NCBI lineage: Eukaryota > Metazoa > Chordata > Mammalia > Artiodactyla > Bovidae > Neotragus > Neotragus pygmaeus. The sequence goes on from SJYV01042508.1 coordinate 11,161, forward strand.
TAGAGCTAAAATTGGTACCACATGATTAAGTTAACAAAGATGAAGGATACACAGATCAGACTGAGAAATCCATTGCACAGCTTTGAAGAGAAGGTACTTGGCACTGGGTCCTTAAAAATAATAATAACTTGGCTAAGAAAAGAGGGTAGTCATACCAGATTCAGAAAATAATAAGGATACAGGAAACATTGTCTGATAAGTCAAGTGATTTATGGTATAAATAGTTTGTTATGAGGAAAGAAGAAAGTTTGTCAGAGTATGTTAAAAAAGAAACCAACAAAGCAAGTATGGCTTGGATCTAGGGTTTTTATTTTCATTTTGGAACCTAGGGGTTTACAATGAAAAAATCTAAGGTCACAGGGATATATTATACCTATATTTCCATTACTCTTCTCTTATTTTCTATTCAACTATTCACTACACTTTCAGCAGCTATTAATACTTTTTGAGAGGCAGGCACTGTCATAGAGGCTGATTTTACAAAGATGAGTGTATAAGACAAAATCTTTCATTTTACAGGTAAGTGGATAAGGAGAAGCAGGTGAAAAGTAACAAATACTCATTATTATAAAATATGACATTTGTACCAAGCTCATATATGTATCTCAGAGGATCAAAAGACCAGGTGGGACCTACCAGGAGAGTTGGTCAGTGGAGGCTTTTCTGTGGAATCACATTGAAAAGGACACATGAAAGAAGAGAGAAAACTAGCCTGGTGACTCTGTATGATGAGCAGAGAGAACTCCATGAACTTCTAATGAACCAAATAATTTGGTGTACTTAAGGAACATATGGAAGCTAACAGTAGAGTTAGGAACAAGTACAGGATGTTTTATAGTAATTCATGTGAAAAACAATAATGAGGATATTGATAAAGTTAGCATTTCTTGGGCACGTACTTAGAATCACATATATTCGCTAATATATACCTGCCTGACCTACCATATCGGTGTATATTAGTGTACACTTACATGCTACACACATACACACTCAAATATATAGCATATGTTTGATTAGGTCAAATTCCTTAAGATTATGCATGGAACTGACAAATAGATTCAAGGGATTTGATCTGATTGACAAGAGTGCGTGAAGAACTATGGATGGGGGTTCGTGACATTGTACAGGAGGCAGGGATCAAGACATCCTCAAGAAAAAGAAATGCAAAAGGGCAAAAGGGTTGTCTGAGGTGGCCTTACAAATAGCTGATAAATGAAGACAACCTAAAGGCAAAGACGAAAAGGAAAGATATATCCATCTGAATGCAGAATTCCATAGAAGACCAAGGAGAGATAAGAAAGCCTTCCTCAGTGTTCAATGCAAAGAAATAGAGGAAAACAATAGAATGGGAAAGACTAGAGATCTCTTCAAGAAAATTAGAGATACCAAGGCAACATTTCATGCAAAGATGTTCGTTCACAATAAAGGACAGAAAAAGTATGGACCTAACAGAAGCTGAAGACATTAAGGAGAGGTCACAAGAATATACAGAAAAAAAATATACAAAACCGATCTTCATGACCCAGATAACCATGATGGTGTGATCACTCACCTAGAGCCAGACATCCTGGAGCGTGAAGTCAAGTGGGCCTTATGAAGCATCACTGCAAACAAACCTAGTGGAGGTGATGGAATTCCAGCTGAGCTATTTCAAATCCTAAAAGACAATGCTATGAAAGTGCTGCACTCAATATGCTAGCAAATTTGGAAAACTCAGCAGTGGCCACAGGCCTTGAAAAGGTCAGTTTTCATTCCAGTCCCAAAGAAAGGCAATGCCAAAGAATGTTCATACTACCACACAATTGCAGACATCTCACACACTAGCAAAGTAATGCTCAAATTTCTCTAAGCCAGGTTTCAACAGCATGTGAACCCTGAACTTCTAGATATTCAAGCTGGATTTCAAAAAGGCAAAGAAACCAGAGATCAAGTTGCCAACATCCATTGATCATTGAAAAAGCAAGAGAGTTCCAGAAAAACATCTATTTCTTCTTTATTGACTATGCCAAAGCCTT
>SJYV01042510.1:0-13488 GCA_006410875.1 Neotragus pygmaeus
CACTGGAGAGTTTGTGGGGTTTTTCTTTGTACTTTTTTTCCTCATCTTTTTATTTTAAAATATTTCAAACCTTTAGAAAAGTTGCAAGAAAAGTATAATGAAAATCCATGTATATTCACCGAGATTCACCAACTGTTAATAATTTCCCGCATTTGCTTTATGTGTGTGTGGATATCTATATCCATCTAGCTATGTGTCGATCTCTGTTTGTATGTGTGTAGATAGGTAGATATATATTTATCTGTATTATTTGGTAGCTGTGGCAACATGTGACATGACACTTCACTCATACATACTTCAACATGCATTTTCTAAAAATTAGCACATATGCCTACATAACCACATGGGCTTGCTACACGGCTCAGTGGTAAAGAATCCGCCTACCAATGCAAGAGATGGAGGAGATGCAGGTTTGATCCCTGAGTCAGGAAGAGCCCCTGGAGAAGGAAATGGCAACCCACTCCATTATTCTTGCCTGGCACATTCCACGGACAGAAGAGCCTCATGGACTACAGTCCATGGAGTCTCAAAGAGTCAGACATCAATGAGCACACACACATCCTCCTACATAACCACAGTACAATTTTTACACTTGGTTCCAGCGGTTTCTACCAGACTTTCCCATTGTAAGGGTTCCTTTTCTCCCTTTGTAATTAGTAAGAAATCTGTGAAGTGGTATTTTGGATTTCCCTTCTCTTCCCTGCTTTGCTTTCTGCCATAAAGTGGTATCATCTACATATCTGAGGTTGTTGATATTTCTCCAGNATTGTAAGGGTTCCTTTTCTCCCTTTGTAATTAGTAAGAAATCTGTGAAGTGGTATTTTGGATTTCCCTTCTCTTCCCTGCTTTGCTTTCTGCCATAAAGTGGTATCATCTACATATCTGAGGTTGTTGATATTTCTCCAGGCAATCTTGATTCCAGCTTGTGCTTCATCCAGCCTGGCATTTTTCATGATGTACTCTGCATATAAGTTAAATAAGCAGGGTGACAAAATACAGCCTTGACATACTCCTTTCCCAATTTTAAACCAGTTCATTGATACTGAAAAAAGTTCCAAAAAAGTGGGAGGATAAGGGAAACCTTTTATTTATATGAGAATTCCAACCAATAAATGTAGAAGAAATGAGAGAAAGTCATTATATAACCACCACACTAACAACTGATTCAGGCACATGTGAATTGCCTGAATACACTGAATACAATTTTATGTATTGATAGACTAACTTGCAACTTTCTTGAACTTGTTTATTAGTTCTGATAGGTCTGTTTGTGGGCTCTGTACACTCGTTCTTTCATATATCAATATAACATTGTGTTATCTGTGAGTAGTGATGGGCTTTTTTCTTTCTTTCCAATCTGGATGATAATTTTAGCATCCATTGCAAAGAGGAACTAAAGAGCTTCTTGGTGAAGGTGAAAGAGAGGGGTGAAAAAGCTGGCTTAAAGCTCAACATTAAAAAAACTAAGATCATGGCATCTGGTCCCATCATTTCATGGCAAATAGATGAGGAAAAAATGGCAACAGTGACAGACTTATTTTCTTGAACTCCAAAATCACTGCGGATGGTGACTGCAGTCATGAAATTAAAAGAAACTTGCTCCTTGGAAGAAAAGCTATGACAAACTTAGACAGCATATTACAAAGCAGAGATAATACTTTGCTGACAAAGGTTCATCTAGTGAAAGCTATGGTTTTTCCAGTAGTCATGTACAGATGTGAGAGTTGGACCATAAAGAAGGCTGAGTGCTGAANAAGCTATGACAAACTTAGACAGCATATTACAAAGCAGAGATAATACTTTGCTGACAAAGGTTCATCTAGTGAAAGCTATGGTTTTTCCAGTAGTCATGTACAGATGTGAGAGTTGGACCATAAAGAAGGCTGAGTGCTGAAGAGTTGATGCTTTCGAATTGTGCTGGAGAAGACTCTTGAGAGTCCCTTGGACAGCAAAGAGATTGAACCAGTTAATCCTAAAGGAAATCAACCCTGAGTATTCACTGGAAGGACTGATGGTGAAGCTGCAGTTCCAATACTTTGGCCACCTGATGCGAAGAGCTGACTCATTTGAAAAGACCCTGATGTTGGGAAAGATTGAAGGCAGGAGGAGAAGGGGATGACAGAAGATGAGATAGTTGGATAGCATCACCAAGTCAGTGAACATGAGTCTGAGCAAACTCCGGGAGATAGTGAAGGACAGGGAAGCCTGGTGTTCTGCAGTCCATTGGGTCACAGAGAGTCGGACACAACTTAGCGACTGAACAACCATTGAACAAATGGACTCTTAGGCTCTTTATTTATTATTATTCAGTGTGTTATAATTCATTCCTGCTTTTATTCATTTTGCTGCTCACATTATTGCAAATTTGGTTAATGGGAGCTTCTTCTAGCTGGCGCCTGTGTCTTTATTTTTTAATTTTTACAAAAGTCTATCAAATTTGGTGCATTTCCTCACTTCTCACATAACAAGATGTTCTAGGTGCACTTTGTTCCTTCCTTGCCCTGGACATGGAATGAGCGCCTTCTCCAACGAGATCTAGTTACTTTTAGTGAGAAACAGTATGGTAGACATGGAGATGTACCATCCAGATCACTCTGTAAGAAAGAACTTAATGCCCTACTGTGGGGAATACCATCATTGGGCCACTTCCTGATGTTGGCTCCTTCAGGGTCTGCCTCAGCTGCAAAACTACTTCAGCTATATGCACGTGCTTCCTGGGGCAGCCTATATCCCAGGACCTTTTGTGTAGATGAGAGTCTTAGCTTAATGGTAAATTATTTTAAAGAATTTACTTGTGATGAGGAATTCTGGCTTCCAGGCAGACCTTTTACTTTATGCCACCACTCTCCGAGCATTTCTCTTCTGACGAATGTGTACTTAAGCTGTGCATAACATTTTTCCTGATTACTGCGTTTCACATCTTTTTATCCTCCCCTGGAAATACTAAAATTAGATGCATTTTCAGTCTCTGGTTCAATGCTGAGACAAAAGGCCTCCTCTGCTCTTTGATATTTAACAGGCTGATGTGCTGACTAATTCTGCAGCAGCTTTCTCTATTACTTCAGTTGCTAAATATAGCAGTGGACATGGTTGGTATCTGATAGAACAAGTTAATTAAACATTACTTTTCATCCATTAATTTTTCAGTTGTTCATTGTTTAAGAGCAAATAGTATCATTGGAGAAAAAGCAATTCAAAACAAAAGCACATACGTATTCAGAATATTTACATGTAATTGTCAACCATTTTTTTGTTACTTGAGAACTGAAAGCCACTGATAACTGTAACACCTTTTTTTTTTTTTCCAAAATACGGTCACACACATCATAGCCTAGCATTCTCTTTTTAGCATTATGAGCTGAGGAAGGCTAGAGAGACCCAGGGAGGAAGAGTCAGCTTAGGCTTGGGAGATTTGTTCTCTTTGGGGTTAAATCATGTCAGCATAATTGTTTTCTTAGTCCAGATCACCAAATGCAGACTTCTACCATATATGCTTATGGTACGAATACACATCGCTTTCTTAGCCTGAGTTTAAATCGAGCTTAAAGTTGGCTAACTATTAACAGCAGTTGAATTCTGAAGAGCTACATGATTTATGTTGTTTATTGATTAATGGGTTTGGCAAAATTGAACAAAAATGGAAGCAAGTGAATTCTTGACTTGTTTTCTAGACTGGGATGATTTAGGAGTGAGAGCCATTCTCAATGGAGTTAGATCTATATTTGGGAATTTGGTAAGAGGTACTTCTCTACAAAGCTCACAATGAAGTCAGCCATGAAGTAGAAGACAGTGGCTGAAATTACCATCATTTTAAGGGGTCACTTTTTCTTATCTGCTCCATCCCCCAATTTCTTAGCTTGGACACCACATTGTTAGTTGCTGCCAATTCAATACAAATGTAAACTCCCTTAGTTCTCTGTGATTTTTAAAAACAAGGCAGGAATAAAGAAAGAAAAACAGTTCATGCTTGTTGACTATTCTGTGCCTGACATTTTAAAAAGAGCTTTATTTGGATCTTTTTTTTTATAAGAGTAGAAAAACAAATTTAATTATTTACATCCAGGAGCCCCATAAAAATATGAGACTCAAAGGCTAGTTGGGCTACTGGGGCTTATATACCAACCTAGAAACCCTACAAAAGAGGTACTATATTGTCCTATTTAATAGATGAGAAACCTAAAGCTTCAAAGAGGTTAAGAAACTTACCAAGTGTTGCATAGTCGAGAGGGGTGTCTGGTATTCAACCCCAGACACTCTGACTCCGCTGTACATTGACTTCTTTTCCTATATGTGCTTCTCACCATTTCATATAATTTTTTAAAGAGATATTGGATATTGATTTACCATTGACTTAGATAATTGTTTGGGGAGAATTTTTGGTCATAGATCAGCAAGATTCCCTTTTCCCTGTCATTTTTNTATGTGCTTCTCACCATTTCATATAATTTTTTAAAGAGATATTGGATCATGATTTACCATTGACTTAGATAATTGTTTGGGGAGAATTTTTGGTCATAGATCAGCAAGATTCCCTTTTCCCTGTCATTTTTAATAAACCAATGAATGCAAGAATTCAGAACTCTGAGACTGCAGCCAGAAGGAGTTCTCAGTGGAACCCTTTCAGTTTTTAACTCAAGATATAATTTAGTACTCAACAGACAGGACCAGCTCTGGTTCTGCTGATCTCTGTCGGGAGTTCTCTGTCTTTTTTAAAATGTTTCTTTGTTTTTGGCTGCAGTGGCTTGCTTCGTGCAGCTTTCTCTAGTTGTGATGACTGGGGGCTACTCTAGTTGTGGCGCATGGGCTTCTCCTTGCCATGGCTTCTTTTGTTACAGAGCATGGGTTCTAGGTGCACGGGCTTCAGCAGCGTGCGGGTTCAGTAGTTGCAGCTCGGGGTCTTCGTTGCCCTGCGGCATGTAGGATCTTCTCAGACCAGGAATCGATTCTGTGTCCCATGCATTAAAAGGCAGATTCTTAACCAATGGATCACCAGGGAAGCCCAGGAATTTTCTGTCTTAATTTCTGAACTATGTCATAGGTCTGAGCAGATTCCAGAAGTCAACCTCCCCGCTACCAATACACACACCAAATGCCACCCACACTCCCCCAAGGGCTAGACAACAAGAGGCTTGTCCGCAGCCAAACACTGCAGCCCCACGTGGTCACTGCTTCTCCTCTTGGAAGAGGCCTATTTCTATCTTTTATACCCAAGATTATGGACACTGATGACATTCAATTACAACATCTCCTTCTTCATTTGAGGGGCCAAGTTGCAGATTTGCTCACTTCTCTATAGAAGTATTACAGAGGTCTCATGACCCATGTGAAATGTAAAGAGTAAAGAACTCCTCGTGTTTGCTGTATTCCCCTTGTTTTATCCCAGGAACATTATCTCTTATAAATAGGGTGTTCCTCAACCCTGCCACACCAGGCTCTCCTACTGACAGCCTACTTCTAGATGACTGTGCAAGGTCCCTGACTCAACTGGTTGAGTCAAATACTAATGAACTGATTAGTATTTCTTCACATATTACTAAGTGCTTGTGTGAGTGTGCTCAGTTGTTCAGTTGCGACCTTATGGACTGTAGCCCTCCAGGCTCTTCTGTCCGTGGAATTTTCCAGGCAAGAATACTGGAGTGGGTTGCCACACCCTCCTCCAGGGGATCTTCTCAACCCAGGGATTGAACCCGCTTCTCCTACTTCTGCATTGGCAGGTGGATTTTTTACCACTAGCGACACATAGGAAGCCTAGCACTGTGCAGTCTGCTGTGGAAGACTCCCAAGAGATATCAGGCATGGCCATCGTGAAGATGAGAAGTGGAATATTTCCTGTCATATCAGTAAACAATGATGTCACAGTCATCAGAGATGGCACCCCTCCNCATAGGAAGCCTAGCACTGTGCAGTCTGCTGTGGAAGACTCCCAAGAGATATCAGGCATGGCCATCGTGAAGATGAGAAGTGGAATATTTCCTGTCATATCAGTAAACAATGATGTCACAGTCATCAGAGATGGCACCCCTCCAATGTGAGCCTGAGGAAACTCAGGAAGGGAAGAATACCTGCCATCCAGCAGCTATCAAACTGCAGCCACAGCCCACAGTGAGCCCCAAGAGAGCTCAGGGTGTGAAAACACAGGATACCGGCCCCACACAGCTGAGGTGCATATCAAAGGAATGCTTTCAGTGAGCCCAGACTCTGCTGTCTTCCCATCAGAGAAAAGCGCTAGATTCCTTCACTTGGGATATCTGGTTTTCTGTAACAATCATCTTCTGATGTCCAGACTACCTGTCCTTTGTTGCAAAACTTCTATATAATCTGGTTCCCGCCCCCTCAACCCTGCTTCCTAGGAGCAGTTCTCTCAGGGTTACTTAAACTGCTGTCTCCCAGGCTTAAGTCCTAAAAAATTCCCACCAAATAAAACACACCTATCAAGTTTTAGGTTGTGGATAGTTTTTAAGCCCACAATGGAAACCCCTAACCACCTGTAGGGCCCTGCGTGCCTGGCCCTTGGCTCCTCCCCCATCTCAGTTCCCCTCACTTTTCCCCTTTTTCTCTGCGCTCCAGTTCCACTGGCCTTTCCCTTCATTGACTGCACAAAACTTATTTCCACTTCAGGGCTTTTGTACTTGCTTTTCTCTCCACTGAGAACAATCTTCCCCCACCTCCTCACAGGGCTGGTTCCTTGTTATCAAGTCTTCTTTAACCACTGTATGTAAATATGTAAATTTAATCACCTTCAAGTCACTGTCCCACTGTAGCATTGTCACCATTTTTCTATCCTCACAGTGCTATAACTCTCAGAACTGGTCTTGTTATTTGCTTATTGTCTCTTTCTCCTACTAGAGTGTAAGCTGCACAGGGGACTTTTGCCTCTTTTCCTCTGTTCCATCCTAAGTACCTAGAACAGCTCCTGGCACCTCACAAGTGTTCAAATAGATATTTATTAAATGAAGGAATGTTTAAGTACTAAGTTACTTGTTACCCAGGTCTATAAGTAAATTAGGGGTTCAGAGGAAGAGGGGAGGAAAGAAAGAAAATTGTAAAGAAGAGGTCAGAGTTAAATGGTGGGACAGCTTTAAAAAATAATGATTTCGAGCACATTTTATTGTGTTTAGATGTGAGTGATCTTCGTTTAGCTGTGGCTCCTTTAAGCTCCTCTGTCAGTTAATTACATTCCAAAAGCCTAAACACATCAACGGAGATGCCATTCAAGCAAGAAATCCTTTGAACACTTAAAAGAATGAACCCTTCCCTAGTTTTATCTGTTTATAAATAATACTCTTGGCATTTTAAGTCAAAATAAATTGAGGAATTGATAATTAGCTAATGACTAGTTTTGAGCAGTAATGATTTCTCCAAACGTGTTGAAAGAGGAAACAGACAGAACAGGCTCCATCTAGAAAGCAGGACCCCATCTTTGGCCGGACTGTGGGCTTTGAGCTCTATGCTCAGTATCTATGGAAACGATATACCAACTGGAAAACCTGGCCCCCGGATGGAAGAACCTCAGGGCTCATACCTAGACTCTCCATTGCCTAAAAGAATACCCTAATTATCTGTGTAACCTAATAGAATTATAAATTTTATTATGCTTATTGGGGTATGACCACAGGCCTATTGATAATTGTCCACTGTTAACTACCTAGGCTTAAGGCATATGAATCATGCGTTAACTGTGATTGTATCTTTCACTCCCTTTGTTCAGACTAGTTTCAGGGAATTTGGGAAGGTGGGTTTGGGCACATACACTTAGGGTTTATAAGGTTTTCACAAAAACTGGTTGGGGTCCTTGGCTAAGGAGAGACTGCCTTGGGCCCGCCTGTATAATGAACTGCACTTCACTATCTGCATTGTCTTTCTGAGTGAGTTTGTTTCCCCTATAACACTGTCTCCAAACCTCAGGAAGGGGTTGAATTAGTTCAGGAGTCACAGATTCAAAGGCCACCTGGGGTGAGACAGGTCAGGGAGGGAAGACCTTGACATCCAGGAGCATGCTTGCCCCCATACGCTGCAGGTGGGCCTGACATGGCCAACTTTACCCATTCTTTCAAGAAAAAACAGAAATCCAGATTTTTATGTGAAACTGCCTAATTTGTCAATGTTGGCAACTAATCTAAAAAGTTTTAAAATATTCACAAGGGCTAAGTAAAACATGTCTACAGGCTGAACTTGGCTCATGGACCCCTGCCCTGGCTTTCTAAGTTTCTTTCCAACTTCTCAAATGCCTCCAGTTTATGAAATTTCTTTTTCAAAATTGACACAAAATCTGGGTAAACATCGAAAATCCCTATTTAGCATAGAGGCCCTTTTTAAGATCAAAAGAAGACATTGTTTCAAGTGAGATACATTAATATTCACCATGTACTTGAGTTCTGTCCAACATGTTAGATGTTTTAATGAAGTTGTTCACTAAATAAGCGTACAGCAAGGGAAGCCAGCAATCTAAGGAAAGGAGAGCATGCTTAGCTGTGAGGTCTTAGGGCCAGAGTGGACAAGAGATGGACAGACTAACCTCTATGGGTAAGGGGTTGCTGTGAATTTATGTCAAGTGCAAAAAACAAAATTTATTCAGAACTTTAATAGTAGAGTAGCTCTTGATCTGTGAAAAAAGTTTAATCTCGCTGGATCACATTCTCAGTTCATTAAAGAAAAGAGAAGATTAATATTGGTAGCCAGGAATTTTCCATGTCCTCTAGAAAACAAACTATATAGAAATATCCACTCACCCAAGAAGCATATTAACTATTTTATTAGCAGACAAGTTTCTGGAAGAATCAAAGTAAGCAGTTTCATATTAACATTTTTTCAGATAGAATAGGGTTGGCTTGGAATTTTTATGATAATATTAATCCATTAGTGAAGTCAATTGTTTCCACATTACCGAAATATACTAATGAAATGATTTTTTAAAGTTTTATTACTGTGCAAACTATTGTAACATTGGGACCCATGAAAACAGCAACCTAAAAATATGAACAACCTTTGATTTTTAAACTTAGAGGTTGCTTATGGTGATTTTTTACTTCTTATTCAAAATGTCACAGTAGCAATCTGAAAATAAAATTAAGAAAAATTCCATTTACAATAGCCCTCAAAACAAATGAAATACTTAGGAATAAATTTTAAAAAGAGATATAAAACTCATACTCTGAGAAGTACAAAATGTTGTACAAAGAAATTAAAGAAGACCTAAATAAATTAGGACATTTCACATTAATGGGGCAAAAGATTTACTATTGTCAAGATAGCAATACTCCCCAACTGATTCACTAATTCAATGAAATCCCTATCAAAATTCCAACAGTCTTTTTTTTTTTGCAAAACTAGCAGTCTATCTTCAGGTTCATATGGAATCACAAGAGATCCCGAATAGCCAAGACAATACTGATAAAGAGGAATAAAATTGGAAGACTCACACTTACCAATATCAAAACTTACTACAAAGCTGCTGCTGCTAAGTCGCTTCAGTCATGTCAGATTCTGTGCGACCCCATAGACGGCAGCCCACCAGGCTCCCCTGTCCCTGGGATTCTCCAGGCAAGAACACTGGAGTGGGTTGCCAATTTCTTCTCCAATGCATGAAAGTGAAAAGTCAAAGTGAAGTCGTTCAGTCGTGTCTGACTCTTCACGACCCCATGGACTGTAGCCCACCAGGCTCCTCCATCCATGGGATTTTCCAGGCAAGAGTACTGGAGTGGGGTGCCATTGCCTTCTCCAGAAAACAGTATGGCAGTTCCAAAAAAAAATTAAGTATTGAATTACTATATGATCCAGCAATTCCATTACTGTGTATATAGCCCAAAGAACTGAAAGCAGGCTCTCGAAGAGATATTTGTGCACATATGTTCATAGCAGCATTATTCACAACAGCCAAGAGGTGGAAGCACCTGTGTCCATCAGTAGATGAGTGGATAAATAAAATGTAGACTACACACACAATGGAACATTATTCAGCCTAAAAAGGAAGGAATTCTGACATATGCTACATGGATGAACCTTGAGGACATCACGTTAAGTGAAATAAGCCAGTCACAAAAAGACAAAACAGTATGATTCTACTACTTAGGGTAGTCAAATTCATAAAGACAGAGGTAGAAACACAGAAGTTGCCAGCGGTTAAGGGGAGGAGGGAATGGGGAGGAGTTTTTAATGGTACAGAGTTTCAGCATCGCAAGATAAGAGTTCAGGGGATGGATAGTGTTGATGGTTGCACAGCGATGCAAATGTACTTACTATCACTGAACTGCATACTTAAAAATAGTGAGGATGGTCAATGTTATGTTATGTATATTTTACACAATGAGAAATACTTTTTTAATTGGCAAAGAATCTGAACAGATACTTCTTCAAAGAAATACACAAATGGCCAATAAGTACATGAAAAAATGCTTGACTTCAGTAGCCACTAGGGAAATGAAGATGAAAAAGTATAATGAGATACCACCTCACACCTACTAAGATGGCTATAATTAAAAGATAGATAATAACTAGTATTCTCCAGGATGTTAAGAAATTGGAGCTTTTGTGTATTACTGAAGGAAAAATGGTGCAGCCATTTTAGAAAAGTTTGGCAGTTTCTCAAAAAGCTAAACATGGAGTTAACATATGTTCTAGCTATTTTACCTTGAAGTATATAGCCAAGAAAAATGAAAACATATGTACACACACATATACACGTGTATGTTTATGTGTGTGTATACACACATGTTATATATATATATATGTTCATAGTGACATTATTTATAATAGCAAAAAAGGGAAAACAAACTAAATGTTGTTCAACTGATGAATGGATAAAGTGTGGTAAATTTATATGATGGAATATTATTTGTCAATAAAAAGGAATGAAGTACTGATACATGCTACAATATGAATGAACCTTGAAAACATGCTAAGCAAAATAAACCAGTCACAAAACCCCACATATTTATGGTTCCAGTCATATGAAGTGTCCAGAATTAGAGACAGAAATTAGGTAAGTGTTTGCCTAGGGCTGGGTTTTGGGGATGGGGAGTGTCTGCTGATAGCTCCAGGGTTTTGTTTTGTAATATTTCTTTGTTTGTTTATTTATTTGGCTGTGCCAGATCTCACGTGGGATGTCTGTGACATGCGAACTCCCAGCTGCAGCATGTGGGATCGAACCCTGGGCCCCTGAATTGGGTGCATGGTGCCCCAGCCACTGGACCACCAGGGATGTCCCCAGGGTTTTGCTTTGAGGTGATGAGAATGTTCTAAAACTGTTTGTGGTGACGGCTGCATAAGTCTATGAACATACTAAAAACTGTAGAACTACATGCATTTTAAATGGATGAATGATATGTGAATTATATCCGTATAAAACTGTTAAAATGTGATGGTATTCTTCCACATTTACAAAAATCATAGATTTATTTATCTCACAAACTTTGTTCACTGTAGTATACTATCATCTAGCATGGTGACTGGCACCTGTACAAATTGGATAAATATTTATTGAATAAATGAATGAATAAATCTTGACACATTTTTGCAAGGCCAAATTCATTCCTTCTGATTCCTAAGGTGATGCTTATTTATAAAACAAATGCTTCCTTAGGTGGCAACAAAACAGCTACATCACTCTTGTCTCTCCTGTCTCAAGAAAAGGCAGAATGGAGTGAGACCCACTTAATCTTATGGAAAACAAGGTGGCAGCTGTTGACAGGAGCACAGGCAAGCTCTGTAACACTGCAGCCCCAGGTGGATGGTTAGTGGGGATGGTGGGTAGGGCTTGTTCTTACAGGACCTAAGAGCTTCAGGATTTCCAAGATTCCATTCTCTTTATCTTTAGCAAGTAGACCAGGATCAAATAAAGAGTTGAAAAACCATTATTCAGGCATTCTCCAACAAGGTATTTTAACAGAATATTGTACAGAATCCCTATAGACTTTGTTGGAATTTGAGAAAACAATAGCTCAAGACACTCAACGCCTGACAAGTATTATATCAAGCTATACAACAGTCTATAAATAATGACAATGGTGTTTTGCATCAATGTATTATTACATAAAATAAGAAAGACATGTTGGAGTTTTTAGCTGAAAACAACTGAGGGTACATTTAGTCTGGAAGCCTGCTTACTTCCTGAAACTTCTTGGAACTCTAAAGATTTAACTTTAAGGAAAAGTACCAGTGGTAAAGGACACAAGCAAGGCAAGGTTCTATAGAAATCCCACCATCTCAGCAATTGCTACACAAGTTATAGTCTAAATCAATTAACCCATGTGAAGTGTCTGCAACTACATAGACATGCCTAGAGTCTTATTATTTGAGTATGACATAATTTTGTGTCTGTAAATTAAAAAAAAAAGATCTGTTAACCTCATGAAGACTAGTTACCAAGGCAAGAAGTCAGATACAGTGGTGGAAGACAAAAGAATCATGTTAGTGCTGTGAGGGGCAAGGTGGGGAGCTGGGTCCACCCCACCACAACTCTCAGCAGGTGCTCCACCTCAAAAAAATAGTCTCCTTCAAAATCTGGGACCCTCCCTATTTGCTGCAACTTACAGCAGTTAACTCCATTATTCTCTGGAATGTCTCAGTTAGTCAATGTAGCTTGCATTATCTGGTTTGGTTTCATGGCTACTTCCATAATATGAAAAAGATTCTAAAAATTAAGAGCCGAAAGAACACTCAAAAATGAAGGATTGTTTGTATTTTTACAGTGAACACAAGACATAAAATATGTTTCTCAACATTCCAGCTGATAAGTAACACAAATAGTTTTCCAGTCTCCTAAGCATTTGCCTATGCACTTCTGCATTACAACGATAGCATTCAGAAGTCGTGTTTAAGTCTTCCACAATTTAGGTGTACAACAGACACAGGAAAGATCATTTCTTGTTTAGTCTTATTTCTTTTGCTACAGTGAATTGTATGCCCCCACCCGACTCTCAAATTCATGTGTTGAAATCCTCTTAATGTGAACTATGGACAGAGGTTCATAATATTGTACAGAAGGCAGTGATCAAAACCATCCCCAAGAAGAAAAAATGCAAAAAGGCAAAATGGTTGTCTGAGGAGGCCTTACAAATAGCTGAGAAAAGAAGAGAAGCAAAAGGCAAAGGAAAAACGGAAAGATACATCCATCTAAATGCAGTTTCAAAGAAGAACAAGCAGAGAAATAAGAAAGACTTTTCTAACTGATCAGTGCAAAGACATAGAGGCAAACAATAGAATGGGAAACACTAGAGTTCGCTTCAACAGAATTAGAGATACCAAGGGAATATTTCATGCAAAGATGGGCTCAATAAAGGACAGAAATGATATGGACCTAACAGAAGCAGAAGAGATTAAGAAGAGGTGGCAAGAATACACAGAAGAACTGTACAAAAAAGATCTTAATGATGCAGATAACCATGATGGTGTGATCACTCACCTAGAGCCAGACATCCTGGAATGTGAAGTCAAGTGGGGCTTAAGATGCATCACTACGAACAAAGCTAGTGGAGGTGATGGAATTCCAGT
>SJYV01042514.1:0-11954 GCA_006410875.1 Neotragus pygmaeus
CAAATGGAAGAATTGTTTCCACAGCAAATCCATTAGCTGCAATGGTGTGAAAAAAGAGCTGGGGGGGGGGGGGCTTTTATGTTTAACACTGACATACATACAGAAAGAACACAAATCCTAAGTGTACCGCTTTAAGGGATCTTACACAAACTCAGTTTACCCGCGAAACTTGCATCCAGATCGTGAAGTAGAGCAAGACCAGCAGCAGCAGCCCATTACACCTTCCCAAGCACTACACTCCCAAGGTTAATCCCTATCCAGAGAGCTAACACCATGGATTAGTTTGCCAATTGAACTTTATCTAAATGGGATTGTGCCATATGTACTGCTTTGTGTCTGTTTCTTGGACTTTACATTATGTTTATGAGATTCATCCATATTCTATGCAGCCGGTGTATTTGTTAATTCATTTTTCTGGTCATATGGTATTTTCTTAGATCACTGTCTCCTAGTTCATTTATCCATTCTTTTCTTGATGGGCATTTAATGCTGCTTCCAGTTTGAGGCCATTATAAATAGTGCTGCTATTTGTAGTATGTTTTTTGTGTGAGTGCATGCCTGCATGTTAGTATCATGAATAGAACTATTTGGTCACTGGTATGTGTGTTTTCAGTTTTAGTAAATACTGCAGAACAATTTTTCAAAGTAACTGTACCAAAAGAGTTTATTTTTTTATTTTATGTACTACTCTGCCCTTTCTGTCCCACTCTGAGATCATCCTTCCTGCTATTTGCCTCTGGGCTTATTGCTGATCCTGGGACCTGAATTGTTAAGCTTGCCTGTGGGAGGCCTCATTTAGACCTGCCATATGCTCCCCTCTTGTCAACATTTGCCCTGTTACTTGTCTGTTTCACTTGGATCTTTTTTAACCTGAATAAAATCAATTCCAGAGCATTTATGAAACAATCTGCTAGTTAGTACACTGCAGTTGACAAAAATTCATTGCAAAATAGAATGAGCTAAGAAGGTAATTGCTGCTGCTGCTGCTAAGTCACTTCAGTCGTGTCTGACTCTGTGCCTTAAAACTGAGAGAAGCCAGCGGGATGAAGGAAGTGCTCAGATAGCCTTCAGGGCCCCTGTCCCTCCTGCTGTCCCTCAAGCCTTTTCTCTCCATAGAGGGCCTTCTCTCCTAGCAGAGATGGGTTTTCTCCATGCAGTGGGTAACAATATCCCTAAATCCTCTTTGCCTCTTACTGAGTACTAGTTGGATTCTGACACACCTCTGAACCAATTATATATTGTAGGACTGAGGAGAAAGAGAGGCACACACTGTGAATGTAAAATGCCCAGCAGAGTAAAATGCCCAGCCAGAGGCAGGGAGGAGCAGGACCCATGCCAGAGGACATCAGGGCATGAGAAGGAGATCACATGCCAAAGTGTGGGATACTAGACCACCAAAACCAGAGCTGCCTACTATGAAGGCAGCCTGTGCTTCCTCTGGGAGGATATTGGTGTTTTCAAAGAGCATCACGTGTGGTCCAGTTTGAATGATGGGAATTTAGGGCCCTGGGTCATGGTGAACTCTTTGGGGTCACTTCAGATCACTCAGATGGGTGACTGCCCATGACCAGCTTTCTTATGAGGCCAGCTCGATTACAATGGGCATAAAATGTCTCATTAAAATGGACCCAGTTTTGGTCTGCTAACTCAGCACAAAGAGGCCAAGTGACTCCTTCACATCTTTTAAGATGGAAATAAATGGAATTGCAGAGTACCTGACCTCATCAGTTTAGCCAAGATGGTACTGGGAAAGTCATGTCTGATTGGTGAGTGAGACAAGGGAGGGAAGGGCTTGCCATGGAGATTTCTGGGCAGCCTGATGGCTATTAACAATTTCTGCAAGTCAAAAAAAGTCCATGTGGTGATAAGAGCCAGTGGTGAGGATGAGAAAAACAATTAAACTGGCTCACTAAGAGGGGCACTTAGCCCCTGCTTTCACTGCTGTGCAATTCATTTTAAGGCAGGATAATTTAACTCAAGGGATATAACACATCTTGGTTCTAATGGAGTAACTTGAAGATCATGTTAAAACAGCATACATTTCAGGAACAGACCCACGTGTTAGTTGACCTTAGATTCTTTGTGGAATAAGTGAGGATCTTAAAAGGAAATTATTTTTGGATGACAGTCTCTATGCCAAGTTCAACATCTCCTGAGTGACTGCACTATGCCAAGTTCAGATCTCAGGGGATTTTAGAAAGGGCAGCTAAAATGTATTCTTGCATGACTTTATGGTAAGCCAGCAGAATAAATGCCCAGCTATTTGATGAAACCAATAAAGAAAAGTGGACTTTTACAGTGGAAATGTCCTCTCAGAAAAAGAAACTATGTTTGAGGTTTTAAGTGAGATCCTGAGAAACATCAAAGGAAATATCATTTTCAAATCATCTCCATGTGCACACTGGCAGCAAAGTGTGAAAGCATCCAAGTGCACAGATTTTGTCTCTGTCCTGCCACTTGCCAGCTGCATGATATCAGACAAGATGCTGGGCTTCTCTAAGGCCCAGTCTACGGTATCTACTTCAAAGGGTAACTGTGAGATATTCTGCATCATCAGATAGTCTCCTTAAAGAGCTTTGCACAGTGTGGGGCATATGGAAGCTCTCAATATGTATTAGGTGTTATTAGGTTCATAGGTTTCTCATGAGGTTTAGATAATGGCCCCTGAGAAAAAGTTAGCATGCACACCAGGTCCGCTCTGGCTATCATGACCATCAGGCTCATCGAGAAACAATGGTTGATTTTTTTTCCAGTCCTGGAGCTCTCACAGGTTTTGTCCATTCTTTAGGAAACATTGTTGCTAATCTTCTGTTTTGGTCTGAGACCCTTCTCACAAGAATAGGTTAATTATCCTGTTAAAACGTGCTTTGTGGAAGGAAGGTTTGGGAGGGAGGGGACATGGGTGCACCTATGGCTGATTCTTGATGTATGACAGAAAACCCCAAAATTCTGTAGAGCAAATATCCCTCAATTAACAAAGTGGCAAACAAAAAAGATGTGTTTCAGTGGAAATGACAGCATACAGTTGGGTAGTCAGTAAGGGAATCCATCAGTGGAATTTTCCTTATCAGCACTGAGCCACATCACATCAGAGATTCTTCAAGCTCATTGATATGCATTGGATAGACCATCCAGAACGCAGGTTGTCAGAATTAGCCCCTTTGTTGGTCACTGAGGGCTACACAGGGAGCCTGAGTCCATTTTGGTTTTTAGATTTCAGTGTGAGAACTAACTTTGAAACCTACCCTTGCCATTAAAGTAAGAAAGAAGACTCTGGAAGTAGGACAGGGTCTCTTCAACATTCCTCAGTATAATCCTTCAGCTTGATTGGTGTGAGTTCTCCTCTTCCCTTATAAGGAATTCCTTTTCAGAAGAGAAACTTATGTCCAAGGACTCCTTTCCCCCCATTTTCTTCTCTCTCTCTCTGGCTCTCGCCCTCCTGTATCTCACTGCTTTTCTACCTCTCTCCTTTGCTTACTTTCTATTTCCTTCCTTCTTTTTTACTCTCTCCCCCTTTTTTCTCTCCACACTAAAAAAAAAAAAAAAACAGTCAGGGAAACTTAAAAAATATTTATCTGACACTAGTGCCAGGAAGACTCTCTCCTTCTCCTTTAAGTAGGAGCCTAGCAGAGTGGTTAAAAGGCAGTACATACTCACAAGTGTTCTTTGAGTTGTTGAATGGATGGATAACGGATGACCAAATGAGTGAACAAATAAATGGTATTGGGTCCTGCAGAGCAAATCTTTGACTGCCTGACTCTATTATCTCATTTGAAATTTTTCTCATCTTTAGTGGCAAGCTAGCTTGTGTCCTGGAGCAAGCCTGCCTAGCTTTGAGATCTGGTCACTTGGAGCATGTTACTTCATCTCTCTCTGCCTCAATCTGTCTCCTTTAAAATGGATATAGTAATTTTTTAAAGTGGTCTGTTAAGAGAATTATCTGAGTACACACAGACACGCTTACACACACACAAACACACTCTTGGGATAATATCCAACACAATAAGCACTCAGTAAGTGTTATTAAAATTTTGAATATTGTAGCTTTATGTGAGCTCACATGAGATTTATGTGGAAACAGTTTAACTGTAAAGTTCATTGCAAAGTTAACAGAGATTTATTCTTCTCACTGCTTTGCTTTTTTGTCCTAGCTCTTGAAGCTAGTTTTTCTTGAACTGCTCAGTATCATCAGCTAAGTGCTTTTGCTCCCTTATACCTCAGAGAACCCCACTGTTGCTCTTGTCCCTTGGTTCTGTTCTAGCGCCATACTAATTTATGGATGTGAGGAATCAGAGAACCCCTAGCCCCACCCTCCATGTGGGGTTCCATTTCTAAACCCCAATAGCACACCTGATGCTTATTCCTGAATGCCCAGCATTCTATTTCATGGAGCTGTATACCCAGATAGCAGTCTGCAATGGAGCATTCTCTTTGGCAGGAACTGTTACCACGTTGTGGGCACAATTATCCACTTGGCCCCTCAAAGTGAGATGGAAATTGCTAATTACACCTGCAAGACCCTAATTGGGAACTCATTCCGTTGCATGCAGCAGAAATGCACCTGCAAATAATTAACTGCAGACACCCAAACTGTGCCCACAAGAAAGGAGAGGAAGCCCAAGCTCAGGCTCCAGCCCCTCGGAAAAGGCTCATGTTTCCCAGGTTTGCAGTTGGACCCTTTGAACATCTCAGAGGGCAGAAAAGGAAGTCTCTGTGCACCGCCACAGAGTCTGTGCTGCGTTCCAGAGCGGCACGTGTCTTTGCAGTCCTAATATCATCATTATCCAATAGATGCTTTCCCGCAAGTGGGAAAACAAAAATGGGCTCCAGAGCCTGTCCTTTCTCTTCTCTGTGTGTGTGGTAGGGAATTTCCACTCACCACATGTCCCTCTATTATATCTATATGGTATCTGCCAAAATAAATATTGTAGTCTCTTTATTTTTAGTTGGTACTGCACAGGTCCTCCTCAGATTAAACAGTCAGAGGTCAAGAAAGTTGAGATGAACCATAGGTTTAAAACCATTGTACTGTGTGGAGTTATTTATATAGAGGTTTTCATATATAGACTTGATTAAAAGCCGAGGATATTTGCTCAGCAGAGAGAGGAAAAACCATCATTATCTGATTTTACAAGGAATTCAGTGGCTGCTAATCAACCCGGGTCTGCATCTGGTTAAGACATACTTGGCACTGGCTTGTCACAAGTAGAGGTTTTGCCATGTCAAGGGGATCTTTCACTCAAAGCAGCGACCCATATTGGACTGAACAAACACATGAGTTTTTAATCGAGAACAATAGTTTAACAAACCACTTCCCAGGACCATCGAAAGAAAAGTATGTGCCCTTGGCAGTTCTGGCACCAAAAGATGTTTATTTGAGTGCATTTACTTCAAACCATAGCCCCAAATGCCCAGCAGAGGAGGACCATTAAAAGCTAATGCAGAAAACTGAATTTCCATGGGGTGACCCACATTGTCTGGCACCAGTGCCAACCTTGAAGTATACGCTTGCCTTTGTGAAAACTGTTCCCTTCCTGTGTGCTCCAGCTGAAGCAGGGACACTGTGGAACTGCCGAGATAAGTCGTATGCATTGAAAGCTTTCTATTCGAAAATATAAACCTACTATTCCTTTTCTAAATCTGTTAGGAGTTTCTTTGCTGAATTTTTTCCCAAAAAAAACCTACATCAGGAATTTTGAAGCATTGTAATCATAAGAGGCACGTCTATGCCTTTTGAACACCAGGTGCTGTGCTAAGTGCTTTAGCTGCCTTGTCACACTTAATGTATGCAGCAGCCCTCTGAAATTGGTGGTCTTGATATCTCATCTTGGACATGAAAAGAACAAGGCCTGGGTGGTTGGGTCACCTGCTAAGTCACATGAGTAACAAGTAGCCAACCAGAGGTTAACCCTGCATCCATCTGAGCCAAAGATCAGTTTCTGTCTCCTGTCATTTTCTTTGAAAGAAGAAAGATTATTGTACTGTTGTCATATGTGTTGTGTAGAAATTTTATCAATGTCGTGACATTGAAGAATTGTTCGATGTTGGATCCAGAAAGAAACTTTCAGATTGACAGCACTCATCTAGACATAAAAGGTGATAGAACTGTTTTATCATTCTAATCTTTAGGATTTGCTCTCTCAAGGTCCTGCTCTGTGCTGGTAACTTGAAAGCCACTTCCCCATGCTCTCCTCCAAGGCAGGGGCCACACTGATTCAGTTGTGAGGCTCCAGCTCTGAGTGTGGAGCTTGGCACATGGAGTATGTTTCATGAATGTCAGCGTAATGATTTGAAACATTCAAAATATGGTCTCTTTCCAGGGCAGCTCTTGAAGGCCTTGGCAGTTATGCCAAAAAGAAAGAGGAATTCCACTCGACAGTCCCATCATGCAGATCTTAAATCTTACTTATGATCCCCCAGAAGTGTGGTGCCCCGTGAATGAGGCGGTGACAAGCAGTCAAATGGCTGACTCAAAAGGTCAACAAGGAGAGGCCAAGTCTGGGGCTTTATCCAGAGAGAAAACTGGAAGGCAGGTCTTGAGACTGTTGCTGCTGTGTCCTCATCAGCTGGAAGTTTGCCACTAATAACAAACTGGAAAATAATAAGATGATAATGACGAAGATGAGACTAATGTTTACTGAGGACTTGTTATGTTCCAGGCATAGTGCAAAGCTCTCTATGGGAATGATTTCGTTAGATCCTTACAAGAGACCCATGAGCAGATACTGTATAATAGTCTACTTGACAGATGAGGAAACCGAGCTTCAGAATTTTATTGCTTTGCTTCCCAAGCCACTTGGCTAGTAATTGATGGAGTCAAGTAGGTGGACTCAGAAGTTCTTCTGAGCCCAAGGACTTAACCACTGCACATCATGCCTCAACCAAGGTTTGGGAATGGTTGACTTTTGTCTAAATGCATGAGAGTAGATTCAGGGTTATTCTTATGACACAAAAGGTCTCATTTATCTGCAAACTGAAGTGCTTTCTTGAATGAAAAGGATTTGGTTGGACTTGCTAAGCTGAGGACTGCCTGCTCTTTGGATGGCTCCCAGAAGGGCCCATTTGAGAATACCGTGGCATAGACTGGGACTCGGAGGAGCAGAGGGATGCTCACATGCATTGTCAGGGAGGCTGAGCTCTTGGCTCCCATCTGAGTGAAGTACCAAAAGCTGGGAGATGTTTGAAGCAGTGACTAGGGTAGCAAGTCAGACCTGGGTTCAGATCTGAGCTCTTTGTGACTTTAAGTTAATTAGGCAATCCACCTAACCTCTGAAAGCCTCACTTTCCTCATCTGTGAAATAGGGATAATATCATATTAATAGCAGAAGATAGTTTGAATAGTGCATAAATGATGTCCAGGGCCTGGAAAATAAAAAACCACACACATATTACAGGCATGGGTAGAAGCCGCTCATATCCTACAAATAGTATCCTTGAGAAGTGGGAGTTGAAGCCTTTGGTGCTAAGTGATACATGTGACTTCAGCCCCAGTATAAATATCCTGAGGAATCCTGCCAAGTTGGAGAGGTAGGTCTCTCATCTAGTACTTCCTCTGTACACATACTAGCCACCAGAAAATATTTCAGGTTCCTTTCATGGTTTGTATAGGAATTTCCACCTGGCCACCTCTGCTGGCCCATGACAGCCTTCAGGCATTACCCCCAGGCCTATTCAGCTTGCTTGGGGTACAGTATGTTCTATTTATTGTTGTTGTTCAGTCACTCAGTCATGTCTGACTCTTTGCAACCCTGTGGGCTGCAGCACACCAGGCTTCCCTGTTCTTCACTATCTCCTGGAGTTTGCTTAAACTCATGTCCATTGAATTGGTCATGCCATCCAACCATCTCATCCTCTGTTGTCCCCTTTTCCTCCTGCCTTCAATCTTTCCCAGCATCAGGATCTTTTCCAATGAGTCTGCTCTTGGCATGAGATGGCCAAAGTATTACAGCTTCAGCATCAGTCCTTCCAATGAATATTTAGTATTGATTTCCTTTAGGATTAACTGGTTTGATCTCCTGGCTATCCAAGGAACTTGCAAGAGTCTTCTCCAACACCACAGTTCAAAAGCACCAATTTTTCGGCCCTCAGCTTTCTTCATGGTACAATTCNAATGAGTCTGCTCTTGGCATGAGATGGCCAAAGTATTACAGCTTCAGCATCAGTCCTTCCAATGAATATTTAGTATTGATTTCCTTTAGGATTAACTGGTTTGATCTCCTGACTATCCAAGGAACTTGCAAGAGTCTTCTCCAACACCACAGTTCAAAAGCACCAATTTTTCGGCCCTCAGCTTTCTTCATGGTACAATTCTCACATTCATACATGACTACTGGAAAAACTGTAGCTTTGATTAGATGGACCATTGTCAGCAAAGTGATGTCTCCGCTTTTCAATATGCTGTCTAGATTGGTCATAGCTTTTTTTCCAGGGATCAAGGGTCTTTTAATTTCATGGCTGCAGTCACCGTCTTCAGTGATTTTGGAGCCCAAGAAAATAAAGTCTGTTATTGTTTCCCCACCTATTTGCCATGAAGTGATGGGACCAGATGCCTTGATCTTCGTTTTTTGACTGTTAAGTTTTTAGCGAACTGTTTCACTTTCCTGTTTCACCTTCATGAAGAGGGTCTTTAGTTCCTCTTTGCTTTCTGCCATAAGGATGGTGTCATCTGCATTTCTGAGGTTATTGATATCTCTCCCGGCAATCTTGATTCCAGCTTGAGCTTCCTCCAGCCTGGCATTTTGCATAATGTACTCTGCATATAAGTTGAATGAGCAGGGTGACAATANCATAAGGATGGTGTCATCTGCATTTCTGAGGTTATTGATATCTCTCCCGGCAATCTTGATTCCAGCTTGAGCTTCCTCCAGCCTGGCATTTTGCATAATGTACTCTGCATATAAGTTGAATGAGCAGGGTGACAATATACAGACTTGACATACTCTTTTCCTGATTTTGAACCAGTCCATTGACTAACCCAATTTCTTCTTTTGGTAGAAAGCTCCTTGCAGTCACAGAATTTCATTTCAGGAAGGGTAGGATTTTAATTGTCTTGAAACAAGGGGGGTTATCTGGGAGTGAGATTGCATCTGACAGAGGTACAGTTATGCTTCTGCTGAGAAACTAGTTCCTCCATGTATCTCCCACATCCTCAGAATGTCCGCAAGCACTAGGTTTCATTCTTGTTCTTTGGATTTATTGCCATCATTACTAGTGTATAAGTATAGTGCTTTGTATTTATATGTGGCTTTCATTTGAGAAGTCAAAGTGGTTAAAGATGTGCACGGTGGTGTGGGTAAAGGCCCCTCAGAGCATGGTTGTGATCGGGCTCATGCCTTTATTCACAAAGCGTGCCTCTGGTAAATGCTCACAGTCGACAAGCCTTGACAGCTGATATAGTAGGGAGTAAGGGGGAGGCGCGGAGAAGGCAGTGGCATCCCACTCCAGTACTCTTGCCTGAAAACTCCCATGGACGGAGGAGCCTGGTATGCTGCAGTCCATGGGGTCGCTGAGTCAGACACGACTGAGCGACTTCCCTTTCACTTTTCACTTTCATGCGTTGGAGAAGGAAATGTCAACCCACTCCAGTGTTCTTGCCTGGAAAATCCCAGGGATGGCAGAGCCCAATGGGCTGCTGTCTGTGGGGTCGCACAGAGCTAGACACGACTGAAGCAACTTAGCAGCAGCAGCANACTTCCCTTTCACTTTTCACTTTCATGCGTTGGAGAAGGAAATGTCAACCCACTCCAGTGTTCTTGCCTGGAAAATCCCAGGGATGGCAGAGCCCAATGGGCTGCTGTCTGTGGGGTCGCACAGAGCTAGACACGACTGAAGCAACTTAGCAGCAGCAGCAGCAGCAAGTGGGGAGGCGAGGTTGTAGGAAGATGTAGTAGGGAAACTAGAAAAGCCTCTGCCATTGGTATAGTCCTAGAATCCCTCCCTTTGAAGTTTGCTGTTGAGAAAGTTAAATGATGCCCATCTCTGTAAGTCATCTTTAAGGTGCACAGTAACCCCAAGGGGTCATATTTTAGTCTCTGATGCTTTCTGAGGAATCCATGTATCAGACTGCTTGCTTCTCCTTGAGGAGAGACTGCAAGGAAGAAGGAGATAGAGAAAGGCTGGACTTGCTGGAGAGGTAACATCCCTGCAAGCAGGTGAGAGCAGGAGGATTAGAGACCTCAGAGACGATGACCAAGGCTCTTTCTCTCAGATTCCCAGAGGTTCCCAACAGGACCAGACCCGTCCCCACAGTGATGAGCTGCTAGGGAGTATGTTTTGTATTGGCTTTCTTCCCTCTGTGGGCTCACTTCCTCATTCCTTTACCAGTTTTTGGTGACCATCTCCCCTGTTGAGTCAGACTCTGCCTGGAGGTCTGTTGCTTCTGGAGAAAGCTCCTATATCAGTTTTCTTTTGTTGTCATAAAAAATCACCACAAATGCAGCAGCACTGAAAACATCACGCCTTTTTTATCTCACAGTTTCTATTGTTTAGAATTCTGGCACAGCAGAGCTGGACTTTCCCAATCAGGGTCTCATCAGGTTGAAATTCAGGTTATCAGTTAAGGCTGCAGTGCTTATCCAGGACTCAGGCTCTTCCCCCAATCTTACTGGGTTTTGGTAGAATGAACTTCCTCATGCTTTTCACACACCACCCCCCACCCCCGGCCCTGCCATCTCCATCTTCAAGCCAGTAGTGGCCAGCAGTGTTCTGATGTTTCAAATCTCAGTGATTTCCACTTTGTCACATTTCTCTGACTTCCTCTTTGTTTTTAATGGCCCAGAGGCCAACATTGGGTGCACTATGACAATCCATTATAAGCTGCCTATTTTATGGTCAGCTTATCAGTGTCCTTAATTACATCTACAAAGACCTTTTGCCAAGTAATATTCATGGTGTAACATCAGTGCACAAATATTATGGAAGCCACAATTCTTCTTACCACACCCCACTAAGAGATCAGGTGTCTGAGTAGATATCTAAGTGGACATCTCCACTGTATTCAAACCCTGGTTGGAGCTGAAACCACTTGTGTTAGATCATTTGTTTGTTTGTGTATCCATATCATGAACAAAGAAACCTGACTTCAACAAATAGTTGTTCAGCAAACACTGCTGATGACCAGGACTGTGTTAGACCCAGTCCCAGTATTTGTAGAATCTGCTTGCCAGGAGTTCTCAGTCTAGTGGCAAAGGCAGAGTGAACAGGGGATTAGAAGAAAGTGGGTCTTCCCAGTGAGATGAGGTGGGCAACTGCTGTGAGAAGATCAGGAGTGCTGAGGACTTGAGGGAACTTTCTGGACAGAGTAGCACCTCCAAACATAGACCTAAGGGATGAGAAGTATTTAACTGGACAAGTGGGAAAAGAGAAGAGCCCACTTCTTGGCAATCATCATGCCTATTTTAGGTGACTTGCTGCCATTGGATGGGGTCCACTGAGCTTCAGGTTATAGTGTATATTAGTGTGTTTGAAGGAGAGGAGAGGGCCAGAAAAATGCTCTCATGTGGGACATGGAGAAAGGTAAAACCATATATTCATCCAGCTTTCATGTAGGCTTGTAAATAAGTAGCCCACATTTACCAGCCCACATATATCTTACGACTTGTCAGATGCTATGTAACTACTTTATAGCAAGTTTAACCACATCAGCCAGTTTTTCTGTTTTCTTAGTTATTTCATGCCCTAAGTATGGATTTCAAAGACCTTCTTTACATAACCCTGGCCACTGTAGGATTAAACTGAAAGGGAAGAGTAGAGAATCTGATTCCTGCTTCAGAAGATAAAAATAGAGAAAAGTACATCATAGTACAGTAAAAACTCTCAGACTTGACAGCAGGAAATCTTAGTTTGATCCTAAATCCCCAATAATTTGCAAGCTTGAGTTATCATGGTTTCTCACCTGCAAGATGAGCACACTATTATTTTCTTTGTGTACCTTGCAGGCTTGTCAAAAAAAAAAA
>SJYV01042515.1:0-10598 GCA_006410875.1 Neotragus pygmaeus
TCCCATCCTTCCCTCTGGCCCCAGGAATTCGAAGTGATCGCCCAGATCAAGCTGCTGCAGTCAGCCTGCAACAATTACAGCATCACGCCCGAAGAGCACTTCGGGGCCTGGTTCCGAGCCATGGAGAGGCTCAGCGAGGCTGAGAGGTGAGCACAGGCAGGAGCTCGCGGGGCGTGGCAGGCACCCCCGAGAGCCTGCGGGCTGGGGTCGCGGTCAGCCTTGGGCTCTGCCACTGGTGACGGCCGGGGCGCTGGACCCCATCTGCCGGCCGGGCTCGGGTCAGCACCGCGAGTGTGGCTTCTGCAAGGCTCATGGTCCTGCTCCGTCCTGTAGCTACATGCTGTCATGCGAGCTGGAGCCCCCCTCCGAGTCGGCCAGCAACACCCTCAGGGTCAAGAAGAACACGGCCATCGTCAAGCGCTGGAGCGAGTGAGTGCCCAGGTGGTGGGGGAAGGCTCCCTCGGGGTGAGGGAAGCTTCGAGGGGAGATCCAGACAGCTGGCACTGGGATCGCAGCTCCTCCACTTACAGCCCTGGGATTGGACCATTTGCCTCACTTCTCTCGGCCTCAGTTTTTGCCTCTGTGAAATGGGTTGATGCTAAATGATCTGTTGGAGGCTTGAGCCCATGGGGAGGGTAGGGGACAGGACAGTAAGCTAGCTCTTCTGTGCAGCCGCCAGGCCCCCAGCGCAGAGCTCAGTACCAGCGGCAGCTGCCACTCCAAGTCCTGTGACCAACTCAGGTACGGCCCCTACCTCAGCAGTGGAGACATTGCTGACGCACTCAGCGTCCACTCGGCCGGCTCCTCCAGCTCCGACGTGGAGGAGATCAACATGAGCTTCGTCCCAGAGTCCCCTGACGGCCAGGAGAAGAAGGTGACCACCCCTTGCCCCAGCACTTCCCCAACAGACCTTCCCAGCCCTTCGTTCCCAGGGCCAAGGTCCCCTGCTCCATGCCAGAAGCCCCTCCCGCGCTGGACGCTGGCCCGGGGCACCTGCTGACCGTGCTGTTGCCCACAGTTCTGGGAGTCAGCCTCCCAGTCATCCCCAGAGACCTCCGGCATCAGCTCGGCCTCCAGCAGCACGTCCTCCTCCTCGGCCTCCACCACGCCCGTGGCCAGCACGCGTACCCACAAGCGCTCCGTATCTGGGGTTTGCAGCTATGGCTCCTCGCTGCCCCTCTACAACCAGCAGGTGGGCGACTCCTGCATCATCCGGGTGAGCCTGGACGTGGACAACGGCAACATGTACAAGAGCATCCTGGTGAGCTGGCCGCCCCGAGCAGCAGACCTGTACTGACCGTCATAGCCATCTCTGCCCCTGCTGGAGCTGGCCTCCCAGTGGGCTGGTGAGCCGGGGGCTGCCCCGGGCGTGCAGACCCATACTGACCACCATGGCCATCCCTGCCCCCTGCTGGAGCTGGCCTCCCAGTGGGCTGGTGAGCCGGGGGGTGAGCCGGGGGCCGCCCCAGGCAGCAGACCCGTACTGACTGCCCTGGCCATCCGTGCCCCCTCCTGGAGCTGGCCTCCCAGTGGGGTGGGGAGGACGGAGGGTCAACCAGATGCAGGACTAAAGAGGCCAGTGCTGATCCCCGATGCTGAGTGGTGCTGGGGGCGGTGGACCAGGGGTTTCAGCAACAGCGGGGCAGGGCCTCTGTGATAAAGGGTCTGAGTTGGGGAGGGGCATGTGTCTGGGGCTTGGGGGGAGCAGCAGGAGGCCCTGGGTGAAGGAACCAGCATCGGGGGACAAGTCAGGGGGTCACGGGAGTGTCAGGGGCCTGGAACTCAGGGGAGGGAGTTGGGAGCCCTTATAAGCTGGAGCAGAGGAGGACCAGCAGGGACCCCCCCTCATCCCCCTGGGGGATGGGCAGGGAGGCCAGTTAGGAGGTTGCTGGGCCTGCACCAGGCTGGTGCCGGCAGTCTCAGACACCGGATATAATTTGAAGTTCTGACACCTAGCCAGCGGGAGTCGCCCACAAACTCTGTGTACTGGGGGGCGGTCACTGGGGGGACGTCTCATTCTCCAGAATTCAGGCTGCTGCTGAGCCATTTGCACACCTCCCTACCTCCTGTCCACCCCCACTGGGTCAGGTGCCCCTTTGGAACACCGTCACCTGTGTGACCCTGTGTCGAAGGCCTGCCTATGATCTGGCCCTCGGGATCAAGGCGGCAGGGGTCCGTGCAGTCCACCGCTCCACCCTGCAGGCCACGCAGGCCTGGCACGGAGGCGGCCACCAGGCATCCAGCCAGCTCCTCCTCTCCCCTCCAGGGCGGGACCACATGCTGTCTGTACCCAGACCACATGGATACCATTGGCCTGCGTGGGCGGGGTTGAAGGGAGCAGCCCCCCAGGTGCGGGCAGTATCCCTAGGTGGTGTGGCAGGAGGGGGCAGGCTTGAAGGAAATGGGGGGCAAGAGTGATTGGGAAAGACCCTCGTCATCACATGGAGGCCTCCCCAGAGGAGCAGGAGAAGCTGGTGTGACCCGCACAGACCCGGCACCCAGCCAGAGGCTGTGAGCCGTGCGCACTGCGCTGAGACAGCTCTGAGGGCCCAGCCCAGACCCCTGCCCTGACGGCCCATCCCCTGCTCCGTCCAGGTGACCAGCCAAGACAAGGCTCCAGCTGTAATCCGCAAGGCCATGGACAAACACAACCTGGATGAGGACGAGCCTGAAGACTATGAGTTGGTGCAGGTTATTTCGGATGATCGAAGTAAGTCAGGGCCAGCCGGGTGGGCGTTGGAGTGGGGGAGAGGCTGGCCGGGGGTGGCGGGGGGGGGTCNCAGCATATTAAAAAGCAGAGACATTATTTTACCAACAAAGGTCCATCTGGTCAAAACTATGGTTTTTCCAGCAGTCATGTATGGATGTGAGAGTTGGACAATAAATAAAGCTGATCACTGAAGAATTGGGGCTTTTGAACTGTGGTGTTGGAGAAGAATTCTTGAGAGTCCCTTGGACTGCAAGGAGGTCAAACCAGTCAACTGTAAAGGAAATCAGGCCTGAATATTCATTGGAAGGACTGATGCTAAAGCTGAAGCTCTAATACTTTGGCCACTTGATGAGAACTGACTCATTGGTAAAGACCCTGATGCTGGGAAAGATTGAAAGCAGGAGGAGAAGGGGACGACAGAGAATGAGATGGTTGGATGGCATCACCAAATGGATGGACATGGGTTTGAACAAGATCCAGGAGTCAGTGATGGACAGGGAAGCCTGGTGTACTGCAGTCTATGGGGTCACAAAAAGTCAGACATGACCGAGGGACTGAACTGATTGGGTGATATGGAAGTAATCCCAAAAAATTGCTTAAAAGAGGTTGGGACTTTCCTGGCAGTTCAGTGGTTAAAACTCCACACTTCCCATGCAGGGGGTACAGGTTCAATTCCTGGCTGGGGAACAAAGATCTCATATGCCATGCAGCAAGGTTTAAAAAAAAGAGAGAGAGAGAGATTGAAAGTACTCACATATGTTGTTCAGTCATTAAGGCATGTCTGACTCTGCAACCCCATGGACTGCAGCACGCCAGGCTTCCTTGTTCTTCATTGTCTCCCAGTTTGCTCAAATTCATGTCCAGTGAGTTGGTGATACCATCTAACCATCTCATCCTCTGCCACCCTCTTCTTTTGCCTTCAATCTTTCTCAAAATCAGGGTCTTTTCCAATGAGTCATACTCACATATGCAGAGGATAAAATAGTGGGGACTTAGGATGTCTTAGAAGAGAGCTGTATTTTTATCTTTTTGTTTCTTTAAGTTCTATGCATAAACAACTTTAATAAACATAACTTTTTAAAGAAAAAGAATGCATTGACAAAGATATTATTACAAGTTTTTCACACCCAGGGAAAGTAGGGTTTCTTTTTACTAATTCCAAGAATCCATCTCCCACATTTCCAAGGGCACTTAGTCTTAAAATTCTACAGTATCTCCAAGCCATAGTTGGCCAAAACCTGCTGGGTCCTAAGCAGAAGCAAAGTAACCCAGTCTCTGAATTTTTGCCTTTAATAACACAAGACACAAGCCCCTCTGGGTGGGAAGAGGCCTGGTGTGCTGCTCAAAACATCAATATTTTACTTCCCAGTCATCAATCATTCACCAGCAGCCAGCAAACAGCACCTTCCAAGGGAGTATCTCCTGGTCTCCGTCCAGCACCAGGACCATCAATATTTTATGGCTGGGAGATGAAGTTGCTACACAGACACATTATCTCTGCCCAGGTAGCATACAGAGAAGCTCTTCCCTTCTCTAGGCAGCTCTGGAGCACATGGCCGTTGATACCCTCACACTGCTCCAGGTCTTGCCATGAGCCCTGGAATCAAAGCATCACAGGCTGGGAGCATGCAGGCACCTGCAGAGATGCTCCTCCACAAGGGACATCGGGGCAGCCTTTGAAGTGCTCTCGCTGCTTTCCACTGCTCATGGTTGTCTTCAGCCCGAACCTCCTCTTTCCTAGACTTCAGGCACTAACCAAGGTGTAAACTGAAGTTTGGCTGATGGGACCTAAAATTTCTCCCATTCATCAAAAAGCACTTACTGAACAATGTGCCAGAAAACTAGAGAGGTGCTGGGAATACAAGTATATAGTACATGTATACACACAAGACAAGTTTGTGAGTATACCTGTCATCTCTCATGTTCTGAGCTTTTGCATACCAGTCATTGTTGTGGGCACTTTACAGATGTGGCTTCTCATTTTTGGCCTCACCATGCAGTATGTGAGATCTTAGTTCCCAGGGATCAAACCCAAGCCCCCTGCATTGGAAGCATGGAGTCTTAACCACTGGACTGCTGGGGAAGTCCTTAATTTTTTTTTTAATGCAACCCATATTGTGTTGCACATTTTTATGCAGAGACCATGTATATACAAAGCATAGACAAAGCTTTTTGCTTTCTATTTTTTTTAACTTTTATTTTGTATTGGACTATAGTTGATTTACAATGTTGTGTTAGTTTCGGGTGTATAGCAAAATGCTTCAGTTATACATATGTCTATTCTTTTTCAAATTCTTTTCTCATTTAGGTTATTACAGATTATTGAGTAGAGTTCTCTGTGCTATACAGTAGGTCCTTGTTGATTATCCATTTAAATATACATGTATACTAAGTCACTTCAATCGTGACTGACTCTTTGTGACCCCATGGACTGCAGCCTGCCAGGTCCTCTGTTCATGGGATTCTCCAGGCAAGAATACTGGAGTGGGTTGCCATGCCTTCCTCCAGGGGATTTTCCTGACCCAGCGATCAAACCTGCGTCTCTTACGTCTCTTGCTTCGGTAAGCAGGCACTGTCTTTACCACTAGCACCATCTGGGAAGCCCATTTTAAATACAGTAGTGTGTATATGTCTTGAAACAATCTACTTTTACTTTTTGCTTTTATTGGCAACATTTTCTGATCTACTCAGCCTATGATCTTTAAAAATAAGACTTTATGACACCTTAATTGATAGCAATCCAACAGGTTAAAAATGCTTCTCTAGAGGCTCTCTAAATATGATCTCCAACACCACAACTCCATATGTCATTCTCTAAGATGGTGTGAACTTCAATTTTAATATCAAGTTAAAATATAATTAAATTATACTTCAAGGTAGATGGATAGTCAGTCTAAGAGACTTCAGAAAAAATCTTACTTATTTTGTCCTTATCAAGCATATTGAGCAATAATGTAAAACCAATACACTGCATCCATCTACAGAGTATAATTCTGTAACTTGTGACAGTTGTCTACAGCTCTGAATCCATCAAGATACAGCACATTCTATCAGGCCCTAAAAGTGTCTTCATGCCCTTTTGTAGTCCATACCTCAGATGGTAAAGAATCTGCTTGCAGTACAGGAGACCCAGGTTCAATCCCTCAGTAGGAAAGAACCCCTGGAGAAGGACACGACTGAGTGACTAGCACTTCCCTCACTCTAACTCCATCCCCAGGCAACCCCTGATCTGCTCCTTGTCACTATAAATTAGGTTCTTCTGCTGCTGCTAAGTCACTTCAGTCGTGTCCAACTCTGTGTGACCCCATAGACGGCAGCCCACCAGGCTCCCCCGTCCCTGGGATTCTCCAGGCAAGAACACTGGAGTAAGTTGCCATTTCCTTCTCCAATGCATGAAAGTGAAAAGTGAAAGGGAAGTTGCTCAGTCGTGTCTGACTCTTCATGACCCCATGGACCGCAACCTCTGTCCATGGGATTTTCCAGGCAAGAGTAGTGGAGTGGGGTGCCATCGCCTTCTCTGAAATTAGGTTCTACTTTATATAAATGGAATAATCCATAATGAAGTCTTTTCTCCAGCTCCTTATACTCAGCATAATCATTCTGAGATTTATCCATGCCACTGTGTGTATCAGTAGACCATTCACATGATCTTTTTAAACCTTTCCATTCTATGGAGAGTCCACGTTTTGTATACCATTCACTCACTGATGAACATTTGAAGTGCTTCCAGATTTTAGCCTTTGTTCACAAAACTGCTGTGAACATTCATGTCCAGCTCTTTGTGCGGACATGTGTTTTCACTTCTGTTGGGTAGATATCTAGAATTAGAATGGTTGGATCATATTATGGGCTTCCCTGGTGGCTCAGAGGGTAAAGCATCTGCCTGTAATGCGGGAGATTCGGGTTCGATCCCTGGGTCAGGAAGATCCCCTAGAGAAGGAAATGGCAACCCACTCCAGTACTCTTGCCCAGAAAATCCCATGGACAGAGAAGCCTGGTAGGCTACAGTCCATGGGGTCGCAAAGAGTCAGACACAACTATATGTATGTTTTACTGCTTTAGTATTTTCTGATTATCAAATGTATGATTCTTTTGAATGACACACCAAAATAGATGGGCTCCCCTTCTAAACTGCAGGTAGGAATGCAAATTGGTGCAACCACTGTGGAGAACAGTATGGATATTTCTTTAAAAACTAAAAAAATAGTTAACTATATCATCCTGAAATCCCACTCCTAGGCATATATTTGGGAAAAAATATAATTCAAAGATACATGCACCCAAATGTATATAGCAGCACTATATACATTTGGAAGCAAATGTATGGAAGCAAAGTAAATGTCCATCGACAAGGGAATGGATAAAGAAGATGTCGTGTATATATATATATATATATACAATGGAATACTTGTTGTTTAGTTGCTAAATCATGTCCAACTCTTTTGTGACCCCATGGACTGTAGCCCACCAGGCTCCTCTGTCCATGGGATTTCTCAGGCAAGAATACTGAGTAGGTTGCCATTTCCTTCTTTAGGGGATCTGCCCTACCCAGGGCTCAAATCTGCATCTCCTACATTGCAGGTGGATTGTTTACCACTGAGCCACCTGGGAAGCCCACAATGGAATACAACTCAGGCATAAAAAAGAATGAAATCATGCCATTTGCAGCAACATGGATGGACCTAGAGATTATCACACTAAAGGAAGTAAGTGAGAAAGAGAAAGATAAAAGCCAAATGATATCACTTATATATGGAATCTAAAATAGGACACAAATAAACCGAGTCCCCACCTGCAATGCGGGAGCCCTGGGTTTGATTACTGGGTTGGAAAGATTCCCTGGAGGAGGGCATGGAAACCCACTCCAGTATTCTTGCCTGGAGAATCCCCATGGACAGAGGAGCCTGGTGGGCTACAGTCCATGGGTTCACAAAGAATCAGATACGACTGAGCAACTAAGCAAAGCAGAGCACAAACTGTGTCCACCAAAGAGAAAAAGAGTCACAGACATAGAGAACAGACCTATTCTGTCCCAAGGGGAAGAGGAATGGGAGAGGGGTGAATTGGGACTTTAGGATTAGAAAGAAAGATGCTAACTATTAAATAGAAAATGGATAAGGTCCTACTGTATAGCACAGGGAACTATATTCAGTATCTGGTGATAAAACAGAATGGAAAAGAAGATGAAAAAAGAATGCATATATATATGTACAACTGAATCACTTTGCTAGACAGTAAGAATTAACACAAGGTTTTAAATCAACTATACTTCAATAAAATAATTTTTTAAAAAACAAGAGTTAATATGTTGGACCACACATGCTCATTTCTGAATCAAGAAGTATGTTGCTGCTTCAAGGCACCTACAGACAATTAGATAGTCATGGGACCACCTGAGTTCTTATCCAAGCCGTGGAGAGGAACTCCTCAGTGAGAACAATTTAAGGTGGTTTTGGTTTTAGTCACTAAGTGGTGTCTGACTCTTGCAAACCCATGGACTGCAGCCTGCCAGGCTCCTCTGTCCATGGGATTCTCCAAGCATGACTACTGGAGTGGGTTGCCATTTCCTTCTCCAGGGGATCTTCCCAACCCAGGAATCAAACCTGGGTCTCGTGCATTGCAGGCAGATTCTTTACGTGACTGAGCTACAAGGGAAGCCCTTGTAATAAAATGAAAATAAAATGAAGTTTCATCCTGGTTCTATTCATTCTTGTTCAACACACCAATTACAAACATTATTAACAACCAAACTATGGACAACTAAACAGTGCTTACAGAGAATGAGGACTCACATGGAAGATCTCCAAGACGTATTATTATGTGGCAGAAAAGCTAGCTGCAAAACAATACTTCAGGCATAATTATGTTGATGTGTTTTTTTAATGTATACAGATGTGTGTGTGTCTGTGTGTGTGTACATGTGTGAGACAGAGAAGCTCTCTGCTCCCTCAACCCCCTTTGCTCAACCCCATCCTCACTCCAAATGGGAAAGGGGTCTTTTAGTTCAAAGACACACCAGAGTTCTGTATGAAAAGTGATCGGTAGCACGGGAGAGATTTGCCTCACATATAGGTGCTCTTCTCTGATAGACAGAAGGACATCACCCACCATTGTCAGGCAAGGATGAAGGCAGGGACAGGTCTCTCAGGTTAGAACTTAGAGTTGGCAGTAGATGAAGCATCCTGACTGAGGGCAGGGGACACAATGGATCGGGATTCCTTGCTCACTGAGCTGAAAGACCAGAATCAGAACAACAAGGAAATATTTTGCATCAACCTCTGTACTTGAAAGTTCAGGATCAGCTAACAGCAGTCTTCTGGCCCTTCGGGGAATAGCCTACGTGCACACCTTCCAGGTATGTGAGAACATGTTGCACTTACATGCTAGTAAAGTAATGCTCAAAATTCTCCAAGCCAAGCTTCAACAGTACATGAACCATGAACTTCCAGATGTTCAAGTTGGATTTAGAAAAGGCAGAGGAACAAGAGATCAAATTGCCAACATCCATTTAATCATAGAAAAAGCAAGAGAATTTCAGAAAAACATGTATTTCTGCTTTATTGATTACACCAAAGCCTTTTACTGTATAGATCACAACAAACTGTGGAAAATTTTTAAAGAGATGGGAACACCAGANAAGAGATCAAATTGCCAACATCCATTTAATCATAGAAAAAGCAAGAGAATTTCAGAAAAACATGTATTTCTGCTTTATTGATTACACCAAAGCCTTTTACTGTATAGATCACAACAAACTGTGGAAAATTTTTAAAGAGATGGGAACACCAGACCACTTTACCTGCTTCGTGAGAAACCTATATACAGGTCAAGAAGCAACAGTTAGAACCTGACATGGAACAACAGACTGATTCCAAACTGGGAAAGGAGTACATAAAGGTTGTATATTTTCACCCTGCTTAACTTATATGCAGAGGACAGAATGTGAAATGCCACGCTGGATGAAGCACAAGCTGAAATCAAGACTGCCAAAGAAATACCAATAACCTCAGATATGCAGATGACACCATCCTTATGGTAAAAGTGAAGAGGAACTAAAGAGCTTCTTGATGAAAGTGAAAGAGGAGAGTGAAAAAGTTGATTTAAAACTCAATATTCAAGAAACTAAGATCATGGCATCCGGTCCCATCATTTCATGGCAAATAGATGGAGAAACAATGGAAACNAGGTAAGAGGGGGACTGAATATTTGTATAAAAGGTGAAAAAAAAAATGTTTACCAGTTGGGGAGGGGCAATATTTATTTGTTGTAAATAGTAAATGCTAGACTTGAATCTTATATTAAAATCCTGTTTCTACTATAGCTTGAGAGTTGTGGTAAATTTGCTCTTTTCAGGGCCCATGCTCATTTAAATGAGACACAGGCTGTCATATTCTGTGTTCAGGTAGGAAATCTGGCAGGGTTATTGGTCCATTTTGGGCAGGAAAAGCAAGAAGGGCCGGCCAGCCTTCTCAGGCTCTCTTTAGGAAACAGAGACGTTCACCTTTCACAGACCGTATATTCACTTCAGTATCATTACACTGGGCCACACGCTGAGACAGCTGCTCAGAACCCCTGGTATGTGATTGGAAGTTCTTTCACATGGCATAGTGACAACTTATGAAATTCCAGTGTTTTAAAAAATAACATTTTGATGGCTCAGAAGGTGAAGAATCTGCTGGCAGTGCAGGAACCACAGGAGATGCAGGTTTGATCCCTGGGTTGGGAAGATCCTTGGGCACAGGAAATGACAACCCAGTCCAGTACTCTTCCCTGAAAAAATCCTACGGACAGAGGAACCCGGAGGGCTACAGTCCACGGGGTTGCAAAGAGTCAGATGCAGCCAAGCACGACAGAAATTGATGGAGTGAGCGGCAGTCTCTCCACGGAA
>SJYV01042517.1:6788-51666 GCA_006410875.1 Neotragus pygmaeus
GAACTCTGCATTCAGATGCTTATATCTTTCCTTTTCTCATTTTCTTTTCACTTCTCTTCTTTTCACAGCTATTTGTAAGGCCTCCTCAGACAGCTATTTTGCTTTTTTGCATTTCTTTTTCTTGGGGATGATCTTGATTCCTGTCTCTTGTACAATGTCATGATCCTCCGTCCATATTTCATTAGTCACTCTGTCTATCAGATCTAGGCCCTTAAATTCATTTCTCACTTCCACTGTATAATCATAAGGGATTTGATTTAGGTCATACCTGAATGGTCTAGTGGTTTTCCCTACTTTCTTCAATTTAAATCTGAATTTGACAATAAGGGGTTCATGATCTGAGCCACAGTCAGCTCCTGGTCTTATTTTTTTGACTATAGAGCTTCTCCATCTTTGACTGCAAAGAATATAATCAGTCTGATTTCAGTGTTGACCATGTGGTGATATCCATGTATAGAGTCTTCTCTTGTGTTGTTGGAAGAAGGTGTTTGCTATGAGCAGTGTGTTCTCTTGGCAAAACTTGGCTTTGCAATGCTTCATTCTGTACTCCAAGGCCAAATTTGCCTGTTACTCCCATTTCTTGACTTCCTACTTTTGTGTTCCAGTCCCCTATAGTGAAAAGGACATCTGTTTTGGGTGTTAGTTCTAAAAGGTCTTGTAGGTATTCATAGAACCATTCAACTTCAGCTTCTTCAACACTACTGGTTGGGGCATAGACTTGGATTACTGTGATATTGAAATGGTTTAATGAGCAGAGATCATTCTGTCATTTTTGAGATTGCATCCAAGTACTGCATTTCAGACTCTTTTTTTTGACAATGATGGCTACTCCATTTCTTCTAAGGGATTCCTGTCCACAGTAGTAAATATAATGGTCATCTGATTTAAATTCACCCATTCCAGTCAATTTTAGTTTGCTGATTCCTAGAATGTCAATGTTCAGTTTTGCCATCTCCTGTTTGACCGCTTCCAATTTGCCTTGATTCATGGACCTAACATTCCAGATTCCTATGCAATATTGCTCTTTACAGCATCCGACCTTGCTTCTATCACCAGTCACACCCACAGCTGGGTATTGCTTTTGCTTTGGCTCCATCTGTTCATTCTTTCTGGAGTTATTTCTCCACTGATCTCCAGTAGCATATTGGGCACCTACTCATCTGGGGAGTTCCTCTTTCAGTATCCTATCATTTTGCCTTTTCATACTGTTCATGAGGTTCTCAAGGCAAGAATACTGAAGTGGTTTGCCATTCCCTTCTTCAATGGACCACATTCTGTCAGACCTCTCCACCATAACTCATCCATTTTGGGTAGCCCCACATGGCATGGCTTCGTTTCATTGAGTTAGACAAGGCTGTAGTCTTAGTGTGATTAGATTGACTAGTTTTCTGTGATTATGATTTCAGTGTGTCTGCCCTCTGATGCCTTCTTGAAACACCTGCCATNAACTCATCCATTTTGGGTAGCCCCACATGGCATGGCTTCGTTTCATTGAGTTAGACAAGGCTGTAGTCTTAGTGTGATTAGATTGACTAGTTTTCTGTGATTATGATTTCAGTGTGTCTGCCCTCTGATGCCTTCTTGAAACACCTGCCATCTTACTTTTGTTTCTCTTACCTTGGACATGGGGTATCTCTTAATGGCTGCTCCAGCAAAGCACAGCTGCTGCTCCTTACTTACGTGGATATTAGCAAGTACATATAAATAAATAAATAAATATATATATATACACATATATGTATACATATATATTCAATGAATTTCATAACTTTTGAAATTTTCCAAGAT
This sequence comes from Neotragus pygmaeus, assembly GCA_006410875.1. Lineage (NCBI taxonomy): Eukaryota > Metazoa > Chordata > Mammalia > Artiodactyla > Bovidae > Neotragus > Neotragus pygmaeus. Next base: position 8,577 of record SJYV01042517.1, read on the forward strand.
AACAATAAAATCCAAATGGGAGATTAATAACATAGGCTAGCCAAGATGATATAAAGAATGTGATTGCATTTGTCCTACCAGGTGTAAAGAAATATTTGACCTCTTTCCTTCTAATTTGGATACCTTTATCTCTTTATCTTCTCTGATTGTTACGGCTAGGACTTCCAATACTGTATTGATTAGAAGTGTTGAGAGTGGGCATCCTTGTCTTTTCCTGAATTTAGAGGGAAGGCTTTCACCATGGAGTATTATGTTGGCTGGGGTTCACTGCAAATGGCTTTTATTATGTTGAAATATGTTCCCTCTACACTCACTTTGATGGTAGGTTTTTGTTTTTTTTAATCTTGAATGGATATGTACTTTTATCAAATGCTATTTCTGCATCTATTGAGATGATCATGTGGGTTTTGTCTTTCCTTTTATTAGTGTGTTGTGTCATATTGGTTGATATGAATTTGTTGAACTATTTTTGCAACAGTGGAATGAATCCAACTTGATCATGGTGTGTGATCCTTTTTATGTTCGATTCCTGGGTCAGGAAGCTCCACTGAAACAGGGATAGGCTACCCACTCCAGTGTTCTTGGGCTTTCCCTGTGGCTCAGCAGATAAAGAATCTGCCTGCAATGCAGGAGACCTGAGTTTGATCCCTGGGTTGAGAAAATCTCCTGGAGAAAGGAAAAGGCTACCCACTCCAATACTCTGGCCTAGAGAATTCCATGGACTGTATAGTCTATGGGGTTGCAAAGAGTCGGATAGGACTGAGCAACTTTCACTTTATCAGCTAAGAATTCTCAGTGAAGCTCTGCCTGATATCCTTTAAACACTAACTCACTTCCTTCTTTGTACTTCATGTGTACTTTAAACATATTTCTAGTTTATCTATCTTTCTTTAGATTTCTGTAACACACAAGGTCAGAGGCGATGTTTTACGTGTCTTTTGATATACTTAAGAGACATATCAGACATTAAAAATATATATATAACTGGATATATTCTGTGATCAATTTCTGATCAACACTGGTTGAGAATGTACTATCCAAAAAGATGGCCCTCCAAGGAATATTGAATGTTTTGCTTTTGAAATAGAAATTGTTGATGTTGCTAAGGAAACAAAACACAGTATAGTACATACAATATAGTGCAGTGAAATATAAGTCAACACAAATAATGATCTCAAGCCCACTCTTGCTCCCAGGCTTCAAGATGATAGTTAATGGACATATCACAATAATCCTGACTTTCAGTGAGTAAGGAAGTGTCTAATTAATTTATTTCTATTGATTGTCAGAGGGTGTCAGCTACTTCATGATTCCTAATGATGTATTGTGAAATAATGTGATAAATGGGATATGTGAATTATTTCTAAAAGTGTCCAATAAGCCAGGAGTGGAGGGAAATACACATAGCTCAGTAAAATGACAAATGTATGAAGGACATTTTATTTTTTGCTCTAAACACCATCTATGGATGAAAAAACAATTATTTATAGTTTCATATGGATATGTGACTTGGAGCACAGAACTAGGAAAGAAACTTATTGGCCACAATAGGCACAGTAGGCCTGTCATAAAATTTGTTACTTTGTCTAGATAAATTACTGTAAAGTGACCACAGCTTCCTGTCTTGAAATACTTAAAGCTAGTGATAGGGGAGGATATGTGTGACACTGAAATTTGCATCTTATTCTAAATCATTTGTGAAATGGCTGTGGTCTGTAAGATCTGACCAGGATTTTCTGCACTAGTAATAAAATAGTCTGAGTGTGGTATGATAATTCTAAAAGGAAACATTTATTGAAGTAGAACTGCTCTTAGAATTTAGCATGCATTAATTCAAGCTTTAAAATCATGTTTATAATTCCACTGGAGTATAAATATAGCTGTCTTCATAGTCTTCAGCTTTCAAACTGTAAGTAATGTTAACAATACCCAGATCTGTATTATTTGTCCTACTATAGAATAGGTTTATTTTGTTTGTTTTTTGGTGCTTGTTTTTCTCTGATAAGACTCAGGAATTCTGAAATGTGAAAATAACTACCTCAATTCATTTTCTTGTAGAATGAATTGGATGTATTTATTAACAGCACTTATGTGCATAGAATATAATAATTTGGCATATAATTCATATAACATATTATTCATTTATCACGTTATATGTTTTAACTAGTTTAATTTTGAACTTAATGATTAGTTTTTGTTTTGTTTTTTTTTAACAATGGAGATTATAGATGTGAATGCAAATTTTATGNATAATTTGGCATATAATTCATATAACATATTATTCATTTATCACGTTATATGTTTTAACTAGTTTAATTTTGAACTTAATGATTAGTTCTTTGTTTTTTTTTTTTTTAACAATGGAGATTATAGATGTGAATGCAAATTTTATGGTTGGTATCTCTCCTGATGGGTCATTGGTAAAGAACCCTCCTGCCAATGCAGAAGACACAGGTTCAGTCTTTGAGTTAGGAAGATCTCCTTGAGTAGGAAATGGCAACCAGCTCTGTTATATTTGCCTGGGAAATCCCATGGACAGAAGAACATGGCAGGCTGCAGTCCATGGGGTTGCAAGAGTCGGACATGACTCAGTGACTAAACCACCACCAACAACTCATTTAAATCTCACAGCACTCACTGAAGTAGTAATGCTATTATCTTCATCTTACAGATAAGATTAGTTAATATTCACAGTTAATTCCTTTCTTCTCCATTTCTGGTTTACTGATCAACTGAGAGAGAAAACAAAGAATGAGAGAAACAGACATCAATATGTGATACTATTGCTAAATATTGATAAGAAATGATAAGTTTGATCTAACTTTGAAGGTTCAGACTTCATATTTTCTTCCTCCAAGTTCAAATATACACAAAGAATATATATGCAAATATATATGCAAAGAATGGCATAGCAAATATAGTATACTATATACTATAAATATAAATATTTGTATTACTAACATTCTTCCTCTACTGACATGAGACACCATCTATATTACACATGTTGTTGTTCAGTTGCTAAGTTGTGTCTGACGCTTTGCAACCCTATGGACTGCAGCATGCTAGGCTTTCCTGTCCTTTGCTATATCCTGGAGTTTGCTCAAACTCATATTCATTGAGTTGGCAATTCCATCCAAACAACTCATCCTCTGTCACCCATATGTGACTAAAAATCTGCTTCTGACTTTTCTAATTAGTTCCATTACCATACTTGTCTATTTCTGGGCACATTACACATTGTTTTAGTGACTGTGCATCTGTGTGTGCTCAGCCACTCAATCATGTCGGACTGTTTGCGATCCCATCACCAGGCTCCCCTCCTACTCCTCTCTCCATGGGATTTTCCAGGTAAGAATACTGGAATGGGTCGCCATCTCCTATTCCAGGGGAACTTCCTGACCCAGTGATCAAACCCACATCTCTTGCATCTCCTTCACTGGCAGGCAGATTCTTGTTTTAAAGGCTAAAACTTTAAAATGTATCTTTGCAAAATCAAAATACTGTATAGTTGATTTACAATATTGGGTTAGTTGCAGGTGTACAGCAAAGTTATTCAATTAAATATGTATATTTATTATATTATGATAATATATGATATATAATATGTACATATTATAACTATAAATTATAATCATATTATTTTTAACACAAAGTATTAAATATAATTTCCTGTTCTATACAGTAAATCCGTGTTACTTATCTATCTTAGGTACAGTAGTTTTTATCTGTTAATTCCATACTCCTAATTTATTTCTCCATTTCCCTTTCCACTGTGAAAGCCATAAGTTTGTTTTCTATGTCTGTGAATCTGTTTCTCTTTTGTATATAGATTCAATTTTTTACTTCTTTTCTACTTATATGTGATATCATGTAATATTTGTTTCTCCTTGTCTGACTTACTTCACTTAATATCACAATCTCTGTCTCTATCCATGTTGATGTAAATGGATAGATAAATACTGTAAAAATCAATATTTCATTCTTTTTTATGGCTCAGTAATACACCACTGTGTGTGTGTGTGTGTGTGTGTGTGTGTGTATTTCTTCTTCAACCAATCACCTGCTGATGGGCACTTGGATTGTTATTTCCATGTCTTGACTATTATAAACAGTGTTTCTGTGAACACTGGGTACAACTAGAGTTTTCCTCTTTTCAGGATACATGCCCAGGAGTGGAATTTGTATATCATTTGGTAGCTCTATTTTTAGCTTTTTAAGGAACCTGAACACGTTTTAAATAGTGGCTGTACCATTTACATTCCAAACAATAGTGCTGGAGGGCTCCCTTTCCCAACACCCTCTCCAGCATCTATCATTTGTAAATTTTTTGATTATAGCCTTTCTGACTGGTGTAAGGTGATACCTCATTGTGATTTGTATTTGCATTTCTCTAATAATTAGTGATGGTTTTTCCAGTGGTCATGTATGGATGTGAGAGCTGGACTGTGAAGAAAGCTGAGTGCCAAAGAACGGATGCTTTTGAACTGTGGTGCTGAAGCAGACTCTTGAGAGTCTCTTGGACTGCAAGGAGATCCAACCAGTCCATTTTGAAGGAGATCAGCCCTGGGATTATTTTGGAAGGAATGATGCTAAAGCTGAAACTCCAGTACTTTGGCCACCTCATGTAAAGAGTTGACTCATTGGAAAAGACCCTGATGCTGGGAGGGATTGTGGGCAGGAGGAGAAGGGGACGACAGAGGATGAGATGGCTGGATGGCATCACTGACTCAATGGACATGAGTCTGAGTGAACTCCGGGAGTTGGTGATGAACTGGGAGGCCTGGCGTGCTGCAATTCATGGGGTCACAAAGAGTCGGACACGACTGAGCGACTGAACTGGACTGAAATGAAGTAAAAAAAAATACAAAATGTTAAAAAATATTGAAATGAAATAATATGTTTGTCAAAGTTAAAAGACTCTTCACATATTCACTAAAACTTTATTACTGATCTTAAACACAGAGTTGGATGTGACTGATTGACTAACAGACACATAAACACAGATTACTGTTATTCAGTATCTCAGTCATGTCTGACTCTTTGCAGCCCCATGGACTGTAGTACACCAGGTTTCCCCATCCTTTACTTTCTCCTGGAGTTTGCTAAAACTTATGTCCATTGAGTCAATGATGCCATCTGACCATCTCATCCTCTGTCACCCCTTTCTCCTCCTGCCCTCAATCTTTCCCAGCATTGATGTCTTTTCCAATGAGTTGGCTCTTTGCATAAGGTGGGCAAAGTATTGGAGCTTCAGCTACAGTATCAGTCTTTCCAATGAATATTCAGGTTTGATTTCCTTTATGATTGAATGGTTGGATCTCCTTGCAATCATAGGGACTCTCAAGAGTTTCTTCTAACACTACAGTTCAAAAGCATCAATTCTTTGGCACTCAGCTTTTTTCTGGTCCAGCTCTCACATCCATACATGACTACTGGAAAAACCATAGCTTTGACTAGATGGACCTTTGTGGGCAAAGTGATGTCTTTGCTTTTTAATATGCTATTGTATATTTAAAATATAAATATTTCCCAAACTCTTTATGCTGGTTAACTTGCTACATAAAAAATTACTTCAAAACTCAGTGCTTAAAACAATAGTAATTTATTGTTGCTCATGAATCTGCCTGAGGTTGACTGNATGTCTTTGCTTTTTAATATGCTATTGTATATTTAAAATATAAATATTTCCCAAACTCTTTATGCTGGTTAACTTGCTACATAAAAAATTACTTCAAAACTCAGTGCTTAAAACAATAGTAATTTATTGTTGCTCATGAATCTGCCTGAGGTTGACTGACAGCTGATCTGGGCTGAGCTAAGGTAGGGTGTCTCTGCTCTATGTGCTTCTCAACCTCCTCCTGTGACCAGTGGGCTGCCTGAGCACATCCTCGTGGTGATGACATATGTGTAAAAGGGCAATTGGAAACATTGAAGCTTCTTAAAACCTGAGCACAGCAGTATTTCCAACTTCTGTCATTGTCCCAAGCAAAATGCACAGCCAAATGGCAAGCAAATGGTGAGAGAAGTGTGCTCCACCCATGATGAAGCAGTAGCAAGGATATACATCCTGGGATGGGTGAAGAATGAAGGCTATTAATAGAATATACTTTATATTCCCAGCAAGGATTTGCTCCAGCTTCTAACAAAAGGCATAGAGGAGGTCTGCTACTAAAAGACCTGTCTAAATGAAAACCCTTACAATAGAAACCCCAGGCCAAGCGATACTTATAATNGTCCAAGCCTCCACCTGCTCTGACTGCATCTCCTGTCACTCTCCTTCTGTGGTCCTTCCTGCTTCCTTTGATCACGGCTGTTGTAAAACCTGAGCTGATCAGAGAGCATTATGGTACAACCAGATTGACTTATTTAATTTGGCTAACCTTTCCCCCTCATTTAAGTCCTGTGTGGTGTTAGAATTCTGCTTCTTAAAAGTGCCCTATTTTACTCAAGAGTTATTTAGGAAAAAAACTTGGCATTCTGGGCGTTTAGGGTTCATGTGTCTGTTAGTGGCCGACGTTCCTTGCCATGGTCTTACCCTCTAGACTGCCAGTCACTTTCACCTGAGGTTCCTGTCATTAACTCTGCTTTTCTTGGTTGGCCTGAACAACCTCTCGTTACAGTTTTGATAGATTCAGCTGTCGGCAGAATTAAGTTGGGGATCTCTTTTGCAGTAGCATTTGTTTCTGAAGCTTGCCTGCTTCCCAGAGGAGCGTAGCATTTGGCTTGGGCCCAGCACACGCCTGGGAGCCACTGGCCCTCAGGTTTACTCATGTGTGATCAGCAGCCTCTGTGTTGCTGTGTCATCTGACTTAATCTGCATTGAATTCAGCCCTTTTCTAGAATTAGACTAAAGAGTCTCACTACCTANACTGGAGTGGGCTTCAATTTCCTTCTCCAAAACACACACACAAATTCCCCCCACCAGGAAACCATTACAAGACACTAGTTCAATCCCACTCAGGAGAGATAGACTCCATAGTTAAGAGGAACTACAGCCTTTCAACAAAGAAAGGGATCACAAACACCATAAGTTAAACACAACAAAACGACGGAGAAACATTCAGCAGATGAAGGAACATGGCTAAAACCCAAAGGCCTGAACAGCAGAAATTAACAAATGAGACCTAGGTAACTTAAAAGCTCTATGTAGATGCATCCTCCTTGTCTGATTATAAACAAGCTATCCCACCCACCAGTCAACCACGGCTTAACTCTTGTTGCTTAGGAACACATAGATTGGCCCCTGCCCAAATCCATTCATGCCAGGTCAGCAAACGGACCTTCATCTGCTGGATGTTTCTCTGTCATTTCGTTTTGTTTAATTTACTTTGTTTGTGATCCCTTTCTTGGTTGAAAGGCTGTAGTTCCTCTTAACTATGGAGTCTACCTCTCCTGAGTGGGATAGAACCAATGCCATGTGATGGTTTCCTGGTTGGGGGAATTTGTGTGTGTGTTTTGGAGAAGGANAAAAAGAAAGAGGAAAAAAGAAAATTTTTCTTTGCAAAAGGGCAAAAGGAAAAGATGTCTGAGAAAGGAAGAGCACCAATTTGTAATAAAAACTGTGTATGCATATATTGAACTCATCCACACATTTACTCTATGTGCATGCATTTCCAAACATTGTGTGGTTAGAAAATGGGTTTTCTAACCAAACACTGCATTCCCAAACATTGCGTGGTTAGAGAATGTATAACAAGATACATTCTTAATCTAAATAACCTCTTATGAGTCAATCATTCATTCTTTATCTCTCTTTTTGTCCCCCCAACTCTTGCAAATATTGCATAACCTTTGTGTACAGGGTCCGTTTTAACTATAACGAACAGATTACCCCTTTTACCACTAAAAAGTCCGGTATTTTTTCAAGTAGGAGAGAGCAGACACAGATAACAGGCAGACTTTTTTCCAATGTCTGACTGGATGACAAAGAAGTCTGGTACTTTAGCCAAGCAGTCTGCCAACATCTCACTTTCTTCACTTGCTGTTAGTTGCCTGGTCGCAAGGAAAAAGCAAAACAAAACAATCTTCAGCAAAAATCTGGACCTTTTTAGTCCCTACTTAATAAATATTTGAGTCAATATGTTGCTTCACATCCTGTGTGGGTTGCTCTGAAAACTGGTTTGGCTATTTTATACAGAAACAAATATGTGCCTTTGGGCTGATATCAGAAACAATGATGGTGCCCTCTGTGTGTATACTGTTTTAAACTTTCTCAAACAAGTGGCAACATGCTGAGTTAGAAAGTTTTGTGTCTGTGACAACCTCTGATTATTTTGCAGTTACTTACCCTGTGTAACCTGAAACATCAATTAATGGTTTCATCTTAATTCCTTCATTTATAACAGTGACAACAATGTCTATCTCAAAGCATGGTTATGAGAAGCAACATGGACATGTGTGTAGTATGTTTGCCAGGATGAAAGTGGTAGCCCGTTTTAGGAATTCAGCAACTCTTTGATGCCTGTCCCATATGAAGTCAGGAAGACTATGCCTTATTCATTCACTAAGTGCGTGACATGGTGTATCAAACAGATTAAGTTAAACAAGGAAAATAAAAAACTGAGCTATGAAGTGTGTGTTAGTGTGTGTTAGCTGCTTAGTTGTGTCCGACTCTTTGCACCCGAATAGACTGCAGCCCACCAGGCCTCTCTGTCCATGGGATTCTCCAGGCAAGAACACTGGAGTGGGTTGCTATTTCTTTCTCCAACAGGAACTATAGAAAGAAAGAGAGTCGCTAAGTCGTGTCTGACTCTTTGCGACCCCATGAACTGCAGTCCACCAGGCTCCTCCATCCATGGAATTTTCCAGGCAAGAACACAGGAGTGGGTTGCCATTTCCTTCTCCAGAGCTATAAAGTAAACAAGTACATTCCCAGTAGTCACACAGAGGAGACTCAAGACTAGAAACTACACTACCTGGTTCTCNCACCAGGCTCCTCCATCCATGGAATTTTCCAGGCAAGAACACAGGAGTGGGTTGCCATTTCCTTCTCCAGAGCTATAAAGTAAACAAGTACATTCCCAGTAGTCACACAGAGGAGACTCAAGACTAGAAACTACACTACCTGGTTCTCAATCCATTGTTTTATTGTTATACTTTCCATTCATTCACTCATTCACCTGTTGTTCATTTGCTGCTGCTGCTAAGTCGCTTCAGTCGTGTCCGACTCTATGTGACCCCATAGATGGCAGCCCACCAGGCTCCCCCATCCCTGGGATTCTCCAGGCAAGAACACTGGAGTGGGTTGCCATTTCCTTCTCCAATGCATGAAAGTGAAAATTGAAAGTGAAGTCGCTCAATCGTGTCTGACCTTCAGCGACCCCATGGACTGCAGCCCACCAGGCTTCTATATCCGTGGGATTTTCCAGGCAAGAGTACTGGAGTGGGGTGCCATTGTTCATTTGTACCACTCTATACTCAATACTCTACTGGAACTGCACATTTAAATAAGTAAAAGAGACTTACCCTCAACTAACTTATAGTCGTAAGGCTACAAAAAGAAAAAGAATTATGTTACCTTATAGTAGAGCTTGTAACAGAGGATTTAGGAAGAGATCAAGGAGAAAAGAACTAAAGTGATTTTGAGACCTGTGTCCATGGTTCTGTTCTGAGAACTCTTATGAACATAGAGTTCTGTTGGGTCCTCTGTTCAGTTCAGTTCAGTTCAGTCACTCAATCATGTCCAACTCTTTGCGACCCCATGAATCACAGCACGCCAGGCCTCGCTGTCCATCACCATCTCCTGGAGTTCACTCAGATTCACGTCCATTGAGTCCATGATGCCATCCAGCCATCTCATCCTCTGTCGTCCCCTTCTCCTCCTGTCCCCAAATCCCTCCCAGCATCAGAGTCTTTTCCAATGAGTCAACTCTTCTCATGAGGTGCCCAAAGTACTGGAGTTTTAGCTTGAGCATCATTCCTTCCAAAGAAATCCCAGGGTTGATCTCCTTCAAAATGGACTGGTTGGATCTCCTTGCAGTCCAAGGGACTCTCAAGAGTCTTCTCCAACACCACAGTTCAAAAGCATCAATTCTTTGGTGCTCAGCCTTCTTCACAGTCCAACTCTCACATCCATACATGACCACAGGATAAACCATAGCCTTGCCTAGACGGACCTTAGTCAGCAAAGTAATGTCTCTGCTTTTGAATATACTAAGTTGATCATAACTTTTCTTCCAAGGAGTAAGCGTCTTTTAATTTCATGGCTGCAATCACCATCTGCAGTGATTTTGGAGCCCCCAAAAATAAAGTCTGACACTGTTTCCACTGTTTCCCCATCTATTTCCCATGAANCAGCCTTCTTCACAGTCCAACTCTCACATCCATATATGACCACAGGTAAATCCATAGCCTTGACTGGACAGACCTTAGTCAGCCGAGTAATGTCTCTGCTTTATGCCCCACTACCAGTGCAAAATCTTCCTAAGTATCCAACCAAGAGCACTGCCCCAGTGAACCATGAGGCTTTCCAGCTGGTTAGAATATGCTCTCTTCCTGGCCCACCCTGAACACCAGCCCTCATCTCACTAACCATCTGGGTAAATCTTTCCCCATCCTTAAGTATTCTTAAATGTATGCGCTGATCAGTACTCTGATGAACAGTTGAAAGGGATCCTCTGTTGTTGTCCAGAATNTCTTTCCCCATCCTTAAGTATTCTTTTTTTTTTTTTTTAATTTATTTATTTATTTATTTTTAAATTTAACTTTACAATACTCTATTGGGTTTGCCATTCAGTACTCTGATGAACAGTTGAAAGGGATCCTCTGTTGTTGTCCAGAATTCTCCCTCTCTCATCCTCCCCCCTATCCCGGATTACAGGTGCATCACCTATAGTATTCTACTCTCGGAATTTTGGCTGCCTTGGTCTCCTCAGATCCCTAACTTCATCTCCTCAACTCACATAGTCTACATGGATATTTTGAAGTATCTCTCTCTGTAGCACAATATGGAAATTTTTTAAAAGGAATAAACTGGAAAAAGTTTTGCAGGTCAATTTGTTTCCCATCTCTCAGTAATCACAATCACTTATTTTTCAAATCTAGTGTCTTGAAAATTATGATGTCATTTTTTTTCTGGTTCGTTTCCTTGTTTGTCAAAATTCTACATGGATATTTAGATCAATTTTAATCATAATTCCAAATAGCTGGAAATAACCAAAATATTGAGAAAAGAATAAAGAGAAGGATACAGAAGCTGTGATACATCCATAAAATGAAACACTAGTCATCAATAAAATAAATAAACTACAGATTAACACACTGATATATATAAATCTCATATGCATGATACTAAGATTAAGAAGCCATATTGAGGAGTACAGAGTAGACATAATCATCAAACAGAAAATACAAATAATTGCACCAAGACTGTTAGAATTGCTGAGCAAGTCCGACAGTATTTCAGAACACAAAATCAATATACAGAAACAAGTTGCATTTATATATAATAACAAAATATTTTAAAAATTAAGAAAGTAATCCAATTTACAGCAGCATCAAAAAGAATAAAATATATAAGAATAAATTTAAGCAAGGAGGTGAAAATATAATGCACTGAAAAATATATGATTTGATGAAAGAAATTAAAGACACAAGTAAACATATTTCATTTTCAAGAACTGGAAGAATAACATTGGTAAAATGGTCACTTCTACCAAATCAGTGTGGAAGAGACCAGCAATCCAAGAAAATATAAAATTCGCTCATAAGCAGCTCATGGGAAAGGGATACAAATAATTTGAAATGTGTGAAAAAATGCCTAAATGAGTGACATTCTGGCAATAACAATGAACATCAACATTTTAGATACATTAAAAAGTTGACCCAGAAATTCCATTTCTAGGGGTTCATATGCAGAAAACTTCAAAATTTCATTGCAGAATTATTTAAATTTGAAAAAGACTAGTGAAAACATGAAGGAGGCCAGGTGAATTAATTGTAGTGTAGCTTTTTAAAGAAGTTAAGCAGAATGAGTTAGACCTATAGAAATTAGTATCTAAAAATATTCAGGAGGTTGAACAGTAAAAGTCACAATTTCTACACTGAAACAGAAATACAAATGTATGAAAATACCATGTGTTGAATTTGAAAGTGAAAGTCACTCAGTTGTGTTGACCTCTTTGTAACCCTATGAACTATAGCCCACCAGACTCCTCTGCCATGGAATTCTCCATGCAAGAGTGGTGGAGTGTTACCATTACCTTCTCCAGAGGTTCTTCCCAACCCAGGGATCGAATTCAAGTCTCCCCTGCAGGCAGATTTTTCACCTTTGAGCCACCAGGAAAGCCCAGAATTTATACATTGAAACATAAGCACAGATAAGTATATGAAAATGCCCTGTATTTGCAGGTTTTTACTTGAAGAACCCTAACAACAGAGTGTAATGATTGAACAGGAAGGACTGGGAGAACCTGGTATGGGACGGGAAAAGTTTTATTCTGTTACTTCATTTTATGTGTGTATGTATGAGTGTTGTTGTTGTTGCTATTTTTCAGCACTTATACTAAGCATCATGCTTTCAATTTTTATTTTAAGAAATTGAAATATATTAACTTTCTTATGCAAGATAAATGAAACTGAATAAAAAGGATATTCTTACAGTTCAGTTCAGTTCAGTTCAGTCGCTCAGTCATGTCCAACTCGTTGCGACCCCATGAATTGCAGCACGCCAGGCCTCCCTGTTCATCACCATCTCTCGGAATTCATTCAGACTCGCGTCCATCAAGTCCGTGATGCCATCCAGCCATCTTATCCTTAGTCGTCCCCTTCTCCTCCTGCCCCCAATCCCTCCCAGCAGCAGAGTCTTTTCCAATGAGTCACCTCTTTGCATGAGGTGGCCAAAGTACTGGAGTTTCAGCTTCNAGGGAGAGGGGCCAAATCAATAAAATTAGAACTGAAAAAGGAGAAGTTACAATGGACACCACAGGAATACAAAGAATCATATAGTAAAGGCAAGTATATATCCATAAAATGGACAACCTAGAAGAAAACTGATAAATTCTTCAGTTCAGTTCAGTCACTCAGTCATGTCCAACTCTTTGCGACCCCATGAATCGCAGCATGCCAGGCCTCCCTGTCTATCACCAACTCCCAGAGTTCACTCAAACTCATGTCCATTGAGTCAGTGAGGCCATCCAGCCATCTCATCCTCGGTTGTCCCCTTCTCCTCCTGCCCCCAATCCCTCCCAGCATCAGAGTCTTTTCCAGTGAGTCAACTCTTCGCATGAAGTGGCCAAAGTATTGGAGTTTCAGCTTTAGTATCATTCCTTCCAAAGAAATCCTAGGGCTGATCTCCTTCAGAATTGATTGGTTGGATCTCCTTGCAGTCCAAGGGACTCTCAAGAGTCTTCTCCAACACCACAGTTCAAAAGCATCAATTCTTCAAAAGGTACAATCTCCTAAGACTAAACCAGGAAGAAATAGAAAATATAAACAGACTAATTACAAGTACTGAAACTGAATCTATGATGTATAAACTCCCCCAACACAAAAGTCCAGGATCAGACGGCTTCACAGGCAAATTTTGCCAAACATTTAGAGAAGAGTTAACACCTACCTTTTTGAAACTATCCCAGGAAAAAATAATACAGAGTAAGGAACACTTACAAACTCATTCTATGAAGCTACCATCACCCTAATATAAAAACTAAACAAAGATACCACAAAAAAGAAAATTACAGGCCAGTATCACTGATGAACATAGATGCAAAAATCCTCAAGCAAATACTAGCAAATCAAATCCAATAATACATTAAAAGGATCACACCACATGATCAAGTGGGATTTATCCCAGGGATGCAAGAATTTTCATTATTTGCAAACAAATCAGTGTGATACACATCAATAAACTGAAGAACAGAAAACCATGTGACTATCTCAATACAGGCAGAAAAAGTTTTTCACAAAATTCAACACCCATTTATGATAAAAATTCTCTAGAATGTGGGCAGAAAGGGAATATACCTCAACATAAAAAACATACATGACAAATCCACAGCTAACATCATACTCAAAAGTAAAAAGCTGAATTTCCTCTAAGATCAGGAATAAGCTACAGCAATCAGAGAAGAAAAAAAAAAAAATTAAGAAGGGACCCAAATTAGAAATAAGAAATAAAACTGTCACTGTTTGCAGATGACATGATACTGAAAATACTGAAGATGCTACTAGAAAACTACTGGAGCTCATTAGTGAATCTGGTAAAGTTGTAGGATATAAAGTTAACACACAGAAATCTGTTGCATTCCTATATACTAACCATGAAAGGTCAGAAAGGGATATTAATGAAACAATCCCATTTACCAACATATAAAGAATATAAAATATTTAGGAATAAACCTACCTAAGGAGACAAAGGACCCAGTACTCTGAAAACTATAAGACTCTGATGAAAGAAATCAAAGAAGACACAAACAGATGGAAAGATATACCATGTTCTTGGATTGGAAGATTCAATATTTTCAAAATGATTATACTACCCAAAGCAATCTATAAACTCAGTGTAATACCTATCAAATTATTAATGGCATCTTTCACAGAACTAAAACAAATAGTCTTAAAATTTTTATGGAGACACAAAAGACCTTTATAGTCAAAGCAATCTTTTTTTTTTTCTATTGGACTGCACTATGCCACATGTGGGATCATAGATCCAATCAAACAATCCAATCAGTAAATGGGCAGAAGATCTAAAGAGACATTTCTCCAAAAAAGACATGCTGATGACCAATAAGCACATGAAAAAGATGCTCAACATTGCTAATTATTAGAGAAAAGAAAATCAAAACTACAGTGAGGTACCATCAGAGTGGCCATCAGTAAAAAGTCTACAAACAATAAATGCTGGAGAGGGTGTGGAGAATAGGGAACCCTCCTACACTGTTGGTGGGAATGTAAGTTGGTACAGACACAATGAAAAAGAGTATGGAGGTTCCTAAAAATAGAAGTACCATATGATCAAGCAATCCCACTCCTGGGTGTATATCAAGACAAAACTACAATTCAAAAAGATACATGCAACCCCATGTTCACAGAGGCATGATTCACAACAAACAAGACACGGAAACCACCTAAATGTCCATCAACAGATAAATTAATAAAGAAGATATGATATACATATACAATGGAATAGTACTCAGCCATAATAAAGAATGCAATAATGCCATTTGCAGCTATGTGAATGCACCTGGAAATTACTATACAAGTGAAGTAAGTCAGACAGAGGAAAACAAATATCATATGTTATCACTTACTGTAGAATCTGTAAAAAATGATAAAAATGAACTTATTTATAAAACAGAATAAGATTCACAGATATAGAAAACAAATTTATGGTTACCAAAGGGGAAAGGTAGGAGCAGGGGTAACAAATACTACTATATATAAAATAGATAAAGAACAAGGACCTACTGTATGGCACAGGGAATGATCCTCAATATTTTGTAATAACCTGTATGGGAAAGGAGTCTGAAAAATAATATATATGAATCACTTTGCTGTTTACCTGAAACTAACAACACTGTAAATCAACTATATTTCAATTAAAAATATTTAAAAAAAATAAGAAAAAAGCCAAAGAAACAACAACAAAAAAAAAACCCAAAGAGGCCACAGGGTGATGCCCCTAGAGGGCAAGTCTAAATATGACTGAGTAATAAAAAGCAGTGTCTAATTCATTATCTTATCTAATTCATTATCTAGCACGGGCGGCTGCGACCGGCGCCCTAAGTGTGGCCAAGAGGAGCTACCGCATGTCCGAGGTCGGGGGAATGGCTGAGAGTGCCAGGCTGCAACGGTGCAGGCACAGCCGAGAAGAGCTACCCCGCGTCCAAGGTCAGAGGTGGCTGGGAGGAGCCACCCCGTGTCCGAGGCAAGGGGCTGCAGCCGGGAGGCGTAACCCCACGTCCAAGGAGCGGTGGCTGTGCGGGAGGGCCTAGAGGAGCTATCCCACGTTGAAGGTCAGGAAGGGCGGTGGTGAGGAAATACCCTTCGTCCAAGGTAAGGAGAAGCAGCTGCGCTTTGCTGGAGCAGCCATGAAGAGATACCCCATGCCCACGGTAAGAGAAACCCAAGATGGTAGGAGTTGCAAGAGGGCATCAGAGGGTAGACACACTGAAACCATACTCACAGAAAACTAGTCAATCTAATCATACTAGGACCACAGCCTTGTCTAACTCAATGAAACTAAGTCATGCCCATGGGGCAACTCAAGACAGGAGGGTCATGGTGGAGAGGTCTGACAGAATGTGGTCCTCTGGAGAAGGGAATGGCAAGCCACTTCAGTATTCTTGCCTTGAGAACCTCATGAACAGTATGAAAAGGCAAAATGTTAGGATACTGAAAGAGGAACTCCCCAGGTCAGTAGGTGCCCAACATGCTACTGGAGACCGGTGGAGAAATAACTCCAGAATGAATGAAGGGATGGAGCCAAAGCAAAAACATACCCAGCTGTGGATATGACTGGTGATAGAAGCAAGGTCCGATGCTGTAAAGAGCAATATTGCATAGGAACCTGGAATGTCAGGTCCATCAATCAAGGTAAATTGGAAATGGTCAAACAAGAGATAGCAAGACTGAATGTCAACATTCTAGGAATCAGCGAACTAAAATGGACTGGAATGGGTGAATTTAACTCAGATGACCATTATATCTACACTATGGGCAGGATTCCCTCAGAAGAAATGCAGTAGCCATCATGGTCAACAAAAGAGTCCAAAATGAAGTACTTGGATGCAGTCTCAAAAATGACAGAATGATCTCTGTTCGTCTCCAAGGCAAACCATTCAATATCACAGTTATCCTAGTCTATGCCCCAACCAGTAATGCTGAAGAAGCTGAAGTTGAACGGTTCTATGTAGACCTACAAGATCTTTTAGAACTAACACCCAAAAAAGATGTCTTTTTCATTATAGGGGACTGGAATGCTAAAGTAGGAAGTCAAGAAACACCTAGGGTAACAGGCAAATTTGGCCTTAGAATNAGAGGCAGGTTAGGTGGTCTGGTATTCCCATCTCTTTCAGAATTTTCCACAGTTTATTGTGATCCACACAGTCAAAGGCTTTGGCATAGTCAATAAAGCAGAAATTGATGTTTTTCTGGAACTCTCTTGCTTTTTCCATGATCCAGTGGATGTTGGCAATTTGATCTCTGATTTCTCTGCCTTTTCTAAAACCAGCTTGAACATCAGGGATTTCACGGTTCACGTATTGCTGAAGTCTAGCAAATGGCACATCTTTCTAAAAGGCTAAATTAACAATTGTTTGAAAGGGTATTTTGTATGTTAAATCCATAGCAGTAAGTTTAAGCCAAAATCTGTTTTTAAAAGTTGTTTACAATGTATGGAACATTAAAAATTTGATAATTGCCATTAACTGGAATCTTTAATAAGAAAAAAAAAATTAGGTCAAATATGTAGACACTCTGTCCCTCCTTCTTGAACTGTGGTTTTCCACCTACTTTTCCCAACTCTGCCAGTGCTTCAGCTGATCTCTGCCCACTCATTCCTGATGTCTAAATTTAGGTGTAACCTGTTCTAGTCCTTGTGGGCTTTTAATTGTCTATTTGGCTATCTTCAAAGATGTCTGCTCTGAAAATAATTGTAATCAAGCCTACCACATACAGTTGTTTAGACTTTGTACTCCACATTGTTATTTATATGAATATCACCCCCCATAAGTGTGAAACATACAACCTACACAGCTGTACCAGGTGTCCCTGAATTAAATCAGAGAAATTTCCTTTTCTTTCAAGTGTTTTTCATTTTATTAAACAATTTTAAAAAGTAATTATTCAGATTTTAACAAAATATAGTTAATTTACAATATTATGTTTGTTTGAAGTGTACCACAAAATGATTCAGTTATACATATATACATATGTTCTTTTTCAGACTATCTTCCATTATTGTTTATTACAAGATATTGAGTACAGTTCCCTGTGGCTCACGGTAGGTCCTTAATAGTTATCTACTTAAATATAGTAGTATGTACATATCCATCTCATAGTCTTAATTTATCCCCTGCCCTACTGGCACCATCCATTTTGATAACCATAAGTTTGTTTTCTATACTTGTGAGTTTATTTTTGTTTTGTAAATAAGTTCATTTATATCATTTTTAGGTTCCACATGTAAATTATATCGTGAGATATTTGCCTTTTTATGACTTACTTCACTTAATATCACAATCTCTAGGTACATTCACATTGCTGCAAATGGCATTATTTTGTTCTTTCTGTGGCTGAGTAATATTCCATTGTGTATAAATAACACATATTCTTTATCCATTCATCTACTGATGAACATTTAGGTTGCTTCCATGTCTTGGCTATTGAAAATAGTACTGTGAACTACTGGGTATCTTTTCAAATTAGAGTTTTCTTTAAATATATGCCCAAGAGTGGGATTGCACAGTCATAAGGCAACTCTATTTTTATTTTTTAAAATACTTAAAATTGACATTGTAAGAAATAAATTCACACAAAGTGCATCTCTCTCATTCTCTACTTTTCTGAGCTCCTCCCCAGAGGTAATCACTATTAACTAATTCTTATTTTTCTTTCTCCTGTGTACAGTCTTAAGTTTCAGTAATAATTAACCCTTGAAATAGCCCCACTTTCATGTCATTTGCAAATTCTGTTACCTCTACTTGGAACATTCTTTCTTTCCCTGGCTTTATGGTAAATTCCATTTTATCCATTTTATCATTTAATTTCAGTAAAGGCAACCTTAGCCACACAAGTTAATTATTTAATCCCTATCAGATCAGTCTTCTGACTCCAAACACTCCTATCTGCCTTCCACATTTCTTATATCTCAAGCACTTAAAACTTATTCACAAGTAAATCTGTGATCTTTCCCTGCAAGCTTTATCTTTCTTTGGTACTCCCTAGCTCAGTAAATCACTACCATTCATCCAGTTAAACAAGAAACCTAGAAGTCATCTCAGACACTTTCTTCTTCCTTACCCTCCCATCCTGTCCACTTTCCAAGTTTGGTCAATATTACACTTTCCCTTTCTCCTCAGCCAACTTATTTTTCTTTCTACTTAAACCACCACCACCAATCCAGCTACCATTATTTCTTATTTGAAATATTGTTATAAATTCTTACTCATACATTTATATCCAATATCTTACCCTGATCCATTCTGCACACTAGAGTCTGAAAGATCTTCAGGAAATGAAAATTCAATATGTCATCTTTCTTCTTAAAAAAAAAACCTTTGCATATCCTTTCATTGTTTGTAGCACAGCTTAGAACACCCTGTGTGGCCTGGCCCCTTCCAAACTTCATAAACACATTTTCCTAACACTTACTGTTCAGTTCACTTAAGTCGCTCAGTTGTGCTCAACTCTTTGGGACCCCATGGACTGCAGCACGCCAGGTCTCCCTGTCTGTCACCAGCTCCCAAATCTTGCTCAAATTCATTTCCATAGAGTTGGTGATGCCATCCAACCATCTCATCTTCTGTTGTCCCATTCTCCCCCTGCCTTCAATCTTTCCCAGTAGCAGGGTCTTTTCCAATGAGTCAGCTCTTCGCATCAGGTAGCCAAAGTATTAGAGTTTCAGCGTCAGCACTAGACCTTCCAATAAGTATTTAGGACTGATTTTCTTTAGAACTGACTGATTGATCTCCTCGCAGTCCAAGGGACTCATAAAAGTCTTCTCCAACACCACAGGTCAAAAGCATCAATTCTTTGGCTCTCAGCTTTCTTCATAGTCCAACTCTCACATACATACATGACTACTGGAAAAACCATAGCTTTGAGTAGATGGACCTTTGTGGGCAAAGTAATGTCTCTGTTTTTTAATATGCTGTCTAGGTTGGTCTTAGTTTTTCTTCCAAGGAGGAAGCATCTTTTAATTTCATGGCTGTAGTCACCATCTGCAGTGATTTTGGAGCACCCTCCTCCTCAAAAAAAGTCTCTCCCTGTTTCCATTGTTTCCCCATCTATTTGCCATGAAGTGATGGGACTGGATGCCATGATCTTAGTTTTCTGATGTTTAATTCTTTTTAAGCCAGCTTTTTCACTCTCCTCTTTCACTTTCACAAAGAGGCTCTTCCATTCTTCTTCACTTTCTGCCATAATGGGGATGTCATCTGCATATCTGAAGTTATTGATTTTTCTCCCAGCAGTCTTGATTCCAGCTTGTGATTCATCTAACCTGGCATTTTGCATGATGTACTATGCATATCAATTAAATAAACAGGGTGACATTATATAGCCTTGACATACTCCTTTCCTGATTTGGAACCAGTCTGTTGTTCCATGCCCAGTTCTAACTGTTCCTTCTTGACCTCCATACAGATTTTTCATGAGGCAGGTCAGGTGGTCTGGTATTCCCATCTCTTTAAGAATTTTCCACAGTTTGTTGTAATCCACACAGTTAAAGGCTTTGGCATAGTCAGTAAAGCAGAAGTAGATGTTTTTATGCAACTCTCTTACTTTCTTGATGATCCAATGGATGTTGACAATTTAATTTCTGGTTCCTCTTCCTTTTCTAAATCCAGCTTGAACATCTGGAAGTTCATGGTTAATGTACTGTTGAACCCTGGCTTGGAGATTTTTGAGCATTGCTTTGCTAGCCTGTGAGATGAGTGCAATTGTACAGTAGTTTGAACTTTCTTTGGCATTGCCTTTCTTTGAGATCGGAATGAAAACTGACCAAAAAAGAAAAGGATGAGGATGTCCACACTTACTCTTTCCACCTTCTCATTTTAGCTACCCTGTTCCTCTTTCAGATTACTGCTTATTAAAATCGTATACCATAGTATTAGTCTTGGTTACATTTTTCAATGAAGGAATAAGCAAGAGTTTCTCTCTTTCATCCAGGTATTCACACTTTGCCTCCTCAGAATTGCATTCCATTCCAGTCATGCAATTCATCAGTGTTGGTACTTGGAGATGGCCCAGTCTAAAAAACTTCATGGAACGTGCACCTGATGACCCAATTGGCTAAAGCATAATTTAGCCAACAGAGAAGTAAATGTTATGCAGCAGGTCTGTGAAAATAACATTAGGTTCTTTCTCCCTAAGGAGGAAGGCCTTTTGTAAGCCTAGTGGAACAATATCTGTTTTGGTCTGGTCTTCAGCTCATTAACACATCATTCAGATTGTTCAGATCTCTTTCTAAGTCTTTCTCCCATTGTGGACCCAAGACAACCTCATTCTGAGGTACTGATTATTTGCAGCAGGGCTCTTCATACTATTTTACACAGCATTCTAAACTTTTGCTCATGCTGTTCCTTAGCATTTACTTTAAACACTGAAGTTTCTTTAAGGGATTGATAAGGAAACTTCACTTGCTTCCAAGACACTGACAGGTGATAGGTAGAGAGTTACTAATTATGAGTCTTGAGTCTGAATATAGGATCCAGCAGCTCTTTTTTTGTAGTCTATGTGCTCAGCCCAAGTGTCTCATTATTCTTCTCTTAGGGTTTAGTATGTGGTTGTTTCCCTCCCTGTCTTAAAAAAAATTTTTTTTATATGGCAGGAAAATGTATTTTAAGATTTCTTGAGTTAAAAAGGTAAATTCACGGCTGAAGTCCAAGATTAAAACAGACTCCCTCATGGGCGAGATACCTGGACAACATTATATTTCCCATGCAGCATCATTAAACCTCTTCCTTGCTGCCCTAGTTCCCAATTTTATTGTTCAACCAGTTCATGCTGACAGACTTGTGGGTTACAGGTCTGCCTGACTGCCAAGTGCACATTATTTCATCATGATATGTTCCATTATATTCTCCAGGAGGAAGTGTTTTAAGTGATGCCAAGTGAGAAATTACTGCTTACATTTCTACCTGAATCTTCCATTATTTTAAGGATTAATTTTCTCTCCAGTTAGCAATCACCATCTCACAGTTTCTGCCTTTCCAGATCTTATGAAATTTTCAAGATCTGATTTCTTTCTTCTGGCTAATAGGCACTCATTGCTGTTTTGAAGTTTCATCGATTTTGGAGTTTGTTTTTAAGTTATTTTGTTCAGAAGCGTAGTTAGTGTTACTTAATGACAGTTCTGTAATTATCTAGCTTCTTGGATGTTTCTTTGTTTCAGGGGTGTCAATAATTTCTTTTTATTTAAACTGTTAATAACCTGACAAATTCGTAATGATTTTCCCTGAGGGAAGAAACTAGATCTTTCTTCTATTGGATTCTCAGGAAATAGCCAAAAACCTGGGCACAGAATTGTCACTTTATAAATAGTTATTGATTATTCTAACTACAAGTAAAAAATACCCATCAAAAATCATAGCCCTACTGGGATGCTGCAGTCTGTGAGGTAGAAAAGAGTCAGACATGACTTAGCAACAGAACAATAAAAAAACATGCAAAGTGATGAAGCTAGAAGATGGCAGAGTGGTTTGTGATAAGCAGGATAGTATGTACAGTATAAAATGTACAGAGTTGTTAAAAACATGGAATTTGGGGTCATACAGACCCAAGCTCAAACCCTGGCTAAGCCACTGGATAATTATATGATCTGAGTAACTTAATCACATCTCTAAGCCTTTGTCTTCTCATCTGTAGAATATAGGATAATAACATCTATCTTATGGAGTTGTTATGAAAACTGAGCAAGATAATGCGTGAAAGTGTAAAGCATAATATCTAGTTCATACTAACATATGTCTTATGTTACTTATAATCAGTAGTATCGATATTAGTACTTATCATGTATGGATGTGAAAGTTGGATCATAAAAAAGGCTGAGCACTGAAGAATTGATGCTTTGAACTGTGGTGCTAGAGAAGACTCTTGAGAGTCTCTTGGACTGCAAAGAGATCAAATGAGTCAGCCCTCAGGGAAATCAACCTTGAATATTCATTGGGAGGGCTTACACTGAAGCTGAAGCTCCAGTACTTTGGCCATTTAATGCAAAGAGCTGACTAACTGGAAATTAGTTGAGAATCATTGTTGGGAATGATTGAGGGCAGGAGGAAAAGGAGGCAGCAGAGGATGAGATGGTTGGATGGTATCATCAACCCACTGGGCATGAATTTGAGCAAACTCCGGGAGATAGTAGAGGATAGAGCTTGGCATGCTGCAGTCCATGGGGTTACAAAGAATCAGACATGACTTAGCAACTGAACAACAACAAAATGTCAATTTTGAAAGAGCAATACCTTTGCATCTGCCTCTTATTCTGACAACTATTGATTATGTGGCCTGTGTCGGGTAAGGTCCTTTGAGATGCAGATGAAAAGACAGGATATACAAGAGTCTTATTGAGGGAATTATTATGAAGGATAAAGGAGGGAATAGGAGAGGGTAGGTGATATAGGTTTAATAACTTTGAAAGGAGAATAGGAATGAAGGAGCATTGGATAGAATCTCTGACTGCAGTTCTGAGGATAGCCAGGTCAATGCAGAGTCTCAGAGCAAAAGTTGGAGGAATTCCGCTTGGGCCAGGAGCAGACTGGCTTTAGTGCCACTGCTGTGCTCAGTCATGGCCTGGGAGCAGCCTGAGTGAAGTGTGGCATTGGCATGAAGGTCAAAGTAGCTCTGAAGATGCTGAAACAGCATCATCTACGCCACATGAAGCAGATTTTCTTCAAAGGAGATCTGAGCAATGTACCTCCATACCAACCACGTGGTCTTAGACTCATTATTCTACCTGATGAAATCTCACCTTGTTATCTGTGACATGAGAAACAAAATCTCTATGGAGATTGCACAAGATTTCACTTAGATGATTTACATGGAGTGTCTGGAACGTAGTCAAGTGTAGAGAAAATGTCCATTCCTTTCCTTACCCGCTAGTTTCATCCTCTGTCGGTAACCTCTCATCCCCTTAAAGATAGATTCCCAATCTTTTCTGAATACCTCCAGTATGAAGTTTTCACCTAATAGCTAAACATCTTAAAATCTTCAGCTTTTGAGGCTTCCCTGGTAGTCCACTGGTTAAGAATCTGTCCTGAAATGCAAGGGGCACCTGTTGAATCCATCCTTGGTCCAGGAAGATCCCACATGCCATGAGATAGCTGAGCCCATGTGCCACCATAATGAGCCTGTGCTCTGGAGGCTGTGAGTCTCAGCTACTGAAGCCACCACACACTAGAGTCCAGGCTCTGCAGCAAGAGAAGGCAACCTGCATTTAGAAGCCCACCACAACTAGAGAGTAGCAACTTTTTGCTGAAACTAGAAAGCACACACACAGCAACAAAGACCCAACACAGCTGTAAATAAATGAATATTAAAAATATTTTAAAACATCTTCAGTTTTGTTTTGGTCATTCAATCTTTTGGTCAAGCATACCAGAATTGAATTATTCATATAATGGCTCTGGCCATCCTATTCCTTTATCTAGATATAAACAGTCTCAAAAAAAAAAAAAAAAGAGAGAAATGAAAAACAATTCATATTTTGTCATTAGATTTCTTTTTCCTTGAGGGAATAAAGCCTGCTTCTTTTTGAGATTAAATATTTTATGAGAATGCTATGTTTTGAATACTTTGTCCCATTCAAATCTTTGGGGCACATTCAAAAAATAAAACTATTTAGGTCAGAGCATATGAGTTGAGGGGAAAGATCATTATCTTAAGCCTATTGGAGTTCTTAGAAAGAAACTCTTCTGAATTCTAGCCCACCAATAGACCACACAAAGGGGAAGAGGTTGAAATAATTACATATTACATAGAGACATTGAAAAACAAAACATCAATAAGAGGATTACAATTTTACAGAAGAATTTTTTACAAGCTATGGCTAGCAGAGATAGTTTTAAATGATTCTTCCTAGACAATCTTAACATTACTATTGAGAGAAACAGATTTTGCTTTTGCTGATGCTGAATTTATTAATATAACCTTGTGATAACAAGGGTGTTGTGTAGCCTCAAAATTCTTTCATGGAGAAGATTTCCTTCTCCCTACTCCCAACAACCACCAGTTTAAATTGGTTATTTTGCAGTTTCACAATGTTTTGTGGTTGTTTTGGGGTGCTTAGACAAATAAACAAAAGAGATAGTTTAACATTATTCTCTTGAGAAAGTTTCTCAATAAAGGATCTTTGTTCTATGGTTGGCTTAGCAAAGCCAATCTCATCTGTACCCGTTTATTCTGGATATTAATTTATTTGAATTAAGTATTGTTGATCTATTCTATGAGACAGAAGAGACAGCACCCAGGTTCCTCTGATGGCTTGTTGAAACTCTAAGAGGTCAGATTTGCTGCTAAAGGTTTTCTAAAGTTCCTCGCCACTTACAGAAAAAAAACAGATTATTTGGGTGAAGTTTCTTTTCTATTTAGAAAATAACCTTTTTAAAATGTCACTGAAGTGAAGTGAAGTGAAGTGAAGTCACTCAGTCGTGTCTGACTCTTTGAAGCCCTGTGGACTGTAACCTACCAGGCTTCTCTGTCCATGGGATTCTCTAGGCAAGAGTACTGTAGTGGGTTGCCATTTCCTTCTCCAGGGGATCTTCCCAACCCAGGGATCAAACCCAGGTCTCCCACATTGGAGATAGACGCTTTAACCTCTGAGCCACCAGGGAAGATGTCACTACTTCGTAACATATTTCAAGATATTAAGAAATACAAAAACAATGTAAGAAGCACACATGTATCCAAAACCTAGACTTGACAAATCTTAACATTTTGCTATGACTGCATCAGAGTGCTGAAGAATTGATGCTTTTGAACTGTGGTGTTGGAGAAGACTCTTGAGAGTCCCTTGGACAGCAAGGAGATCCAACCAGTCCATTCTAGAGGACATCAGTTCTGAATATTCATTGGAAGGACTGATGCTGAAGCTGAAACACCAATACTTAGGGCAACAAATGGGAAGAACTGACTCACTGGAGAAAACCCTGATGCTGGAAATGATTGAAAGCGGGAGGAGAAGGGGACGACAGAGGATAAGATGGTTGGATGGCATCACTGACTCAATGGACATGAGTTTGAGTAAGCTCCGGGAATTGGTGATGGACAGGGAAGCCTGGCGTGCTGCAGTCCTTGGGATCACAAAGAGCTGGGCACGACTGAGTGACTGAACTGAGAGTTGTAGGCTCCTGTGATACCCTCCTTTATCTCACTCCCTTTCTACTCTGCCCAGAGGTAACCTATCTCCAGATTTTCTTTTTCTTGTCATTAAAAATTTTTTATCTTATAATTTTTTAAAACACTTTTTCGTTCATTTTAAGAATTGCTTTTAAATCAAACTATCACCCTTCATTTTATTTACTTATATTTTTTCACTTTTAGATAGTTTTAATTTGTAATTTTTAAACACAGAAAGGATTTGGAATAATAACACAATAAAATCGTTGACTTTACCTTAAGTCAACAATTATTAGCAAATTGCCACATTAAAAATTTTTCTCAGTATATATACACACATATAAACATTTTCTTGCTAATATTTGATTTCCACTGGATGCTTTGTAATACTTTATTCTTTTATATACCCTCATGAAATATTGAAGAATTTAAAGAATTTGCTTTACATAATCACAGTGCTATTATCACACTCAAGAAAATCAACAATTTCACAATAACTTTAAAATATATGATGCATATTCAAATTATCCCAATTGTCACCAAACATTTTTTTATATCTGTGTGTTTTTACTGGAGTCTTACTAAAATTGACACTGAATTTGATTGTTGTGTTACTTTTGTCACTTTAAAAATTAATTTATCTATTTTAATTGGAGGCTAATTACTTTACAATATTGTAGTGGTTTATGCCATACAGTGATATGAATCAGCCATGGGTGTTGAAGTATAGTTGATTTATAATGTTATATTAGCTTCATGAGTTTTTTAGATTAGTCTAGTTAGTTAATTAGTTTAGTTAATTAATTAAATAGCTAACTTAGTTAATTAGTTTTTTTATATTAGTTAAGCTTCATTAGTTTTTTTAAATCTCCTAAACTTATACAATTGTGGATATTTCATTAGTAAAATGTACTGACAAAGATATTCCTAAAATTTCTATGATCCAGAGTCAACTTTTCAATTCATCTTGTCCTGATTTTGATGTATATCATTGCTGAACATGTGTTTATATATCTGCTATATAAAAAATATATCCAAAAACAGCTCATGGCATTTTCTATGTTCTTTTTTTTTTTAACTTTATTTTACTTTACAATACTCTATTGGCTTTGCCATACATCGACATGAATCCACCACAGGTATACATGAGCTCCCAATCCTGAATCCCCCTCCAGGAATAATCTAAATGTTATATGCTATGTATCCAACTGAAATTTATATTTGCATGTAGTATGAGAGATACATTTTTATTTTTCTTTCCAAATAATCTTCCAACCTTTCTTCATGTGTAGGATATAACACATTCTATCATCTTTATCAATTTGTTCAAATTGTTAGATTTTACCAAAAGCTTTGTCTGCATCTATAGAGGTTATCAGATTTTAAATTTTCTTGTTGGATCAGTTGTGATAGTTACATTCCTCTAGGAAATAGTCCTTTTGTTCTAAGTTTTCAAATTATTTAGCAAGGCTTCACACTTTGTGCAAAGTCCTAAGTGATATCTGAGGGGAAAGTATCCAACTAGCAATAGTAGTGTTAGTTGCTCAGTGTGTCTGACTCTGCAACCCCATGGACTGCAGCCCACCAGGCTTCTCTCTGTCCATGGAATTCTCCAGGCAAGTATACTGGAGTGGGTAGCCATTCTCTTCTTCAGGGGATCTTCCCAACCGAAGCATACAGTTTACTGAGTTTAAAAGTACTTATTTCGTAGTTAGCTTCTATTATCTGAGGTTTTGGGAGGTCTATTTGTATTGTGTTTTTGGTCTCCTACTTCTCTCTAATGATTGTTCCTTCACAAGCATGTGATTTTTCTCTTCGTGAGCTTTTCTTCAGTGGGGCTTTAACTTGAAAAATAATTTATATCTGTTTTTGATGGTGTGTCTGGCCAGAATGATTTTGCACCTGCTTCTTCCTGGAGCTACCAAAATAACACATGTCTGGAATCCCTTTTCTGTTAATTTCTCAGCTTGCAGTTTTCCAAATCACTCATGTAACATTTATCCAAATTCCAAACTCAAATGCAGCCAACAGTTTTGTTTTCATGTCCAGCCTGACAAACAGATTTTATTTGTGAATTCTTGTAATAACAGACAGATATTATTAAGCCCTGTACTTTATTTTCATAGCCTTTGGATGGCTCTTACTTTGGAGGTTAGATATCAGCCATCTCTCTCCAACACTCTAGGACTAATGTCTCATTCATTGTTCTCTTAGGTACATGAAAGTCAAGATTTTTGTTTGTCCCAGGATCAGTTCATGAGCTAGCAGTTTTCACTAGCTTTGCTAGTGAAGTTTGCAGTTTGTTTTTTGGTTCCTATGGATTTTCTTTTCTAGTTGACTCAGCTGTGCTTATAAAGGAGGTTTGTTGTGTTTTTCAGAGATGTCTAATGTGATATATTGATAAAAATGGATACTGACTTGTCTGGCCTTACATAATCTGCTGCTAACAGTTTTCTAGTTTCATATTCCATTTGTCACCCACAGTAGCTTCATAAGTTGACGAAGATGATAAATTATTACCTTAATTCTTCTGTCTCTCCTCCTGGATTTTTTTCTCTTGTTAATCTCTTATGTTCATATTTGCCCCATATATTATGGCTCTGCTTAAATGTCACTTCTTTCAGGAGTCCTTCCCTTATCTACCAAAGAAAAGTGATATTCTCTCCCATGGTGTCTCATCCATACTTCTTATCTGTTGGCTCCCACATCTAGTGTGCCCATTATTATGCTCTTGCTTTTCTCCAACTCTACCTACTCCCAGCATTAATCTGGAAACTTTTGATCCAAGACAAGGTCTATGGGTCAGTCATTTTGTCTGTATCCCAGATGCAGTACTATGCCTTTTAGAGTCTGAGAGCTTATTTAAAAAAAAAAAAAAAACTGAATTGAAGCAGAATTTCAAATAGAAACTGAAATGTGAACATAATATAAAATATGGGGTTGTATATATCTAGGGAAGGCTTAGGTATGTATAAGTGGATTCCAATCTTAAAAGCTAATAATAATAATAGTAGTAGTCTAAATGGTTAAACTTTTTGTGTTTCAGGCACTCTGCTGCTGCTGCTGCTGCTGCTAAGTCACTTCAGTTGTGTCTGACTCTGTGCGACCCCATAGACGGCAGCCCACCAGGCTCCCCCATCCCTGGGATTCTCCAGGCAAGAGTACTGGCATGGTTGCCATTTCCTTCTCCAATCAGGCACTCTGCTAGTGCTCCACTTAAATCATGTCTAATTCTCATGACAATTCTGAAAATCAGCAGAGGTTAAGGTAGTTGTTCAAGATCAGAGAGGTAGGAAAAGGCAGAGCTAAGACTTGGATCTAGGTCTATCTGAATTCTAAAGATGACAGAAAGCAAACCTACACAAAGGCCAAAATAGAAAAAGTAGATGTTTTATTGAAGGTAAAGTGTTGTTCACTCCATGCAGGTGATTGGAAATTGTGGACTGAAGTAGATGGGGGTAGGCATGATGACACTCATGTGAAGGCTCAGCTCCAGCATCAGCTCCTCTAGAAAGGACTGACTTCCCCTCCCTGGTTAGTTTCCTCCTACTGGACTTGAACAGTCCACTCTGTATTTACTTTAATTGTTGTACTTTTATCACTTAATTTAAAAAGTCTGTTTATGGGATTGTCTTTCCACTAGGCATTGACTGACTTGAAAACAGGAAATGTATTTCTTTTTTGCTCTGTTTTTCCATTTTAGTCCCATAAGATAAGTGCTTTTATCAAAAATTTTACCTATGATATACTCATCTTGGTGATTCATTATGCAAAATAGTGATTAAACATTCTAAGAAGTTCTACAGAAAAGATATTTGTTTGGCCTTAATTAAAGTAGCATTTCCCAATCTTACTCGACCACAGGATGTTTTTCCTCAGAGCACCGTTGACGTCTTATACATCTGATGTTCCAGAAAATAAACCTTAGAAAAATAGTGTCCTTACATGATTTTCTTTCATTTTTTAAAGTAGACCATCTATATAGTCTTTATGGAATTTGTTACAAAATTACTCCTATTTTCATTTTTGGTTACGAGGCATGCAGGATCTAAGCTCCCTGAAAAGGGACTAAACCCACATTACCTGCATTGGAAAGCAAAGTCTTAACCACTGGACTATCAGGGGAGTCCCTCCATGACTCTCTTGAATATTCCTTTTCTCCTCGTTTTTGTGGTGACAGGTACATAGTGATAATGATAAGTGAATGATGGAATTCAGTAATTTTATAATATAAAAGGGATTGTCCTCCTCCTAACTGCTTAAAAAAAAAAAAATGAGTAGCAAGAGGTAAACTCAGAGTTGTTAAAGAAAACTGCTGTCTTGGCACAAGAATGTACTTGTCATTTCTGATTTTAACGTAAACACACCTGCTCTGGGGTTTCGATAGATGGAATCCCTACAAACTTGTTCTTCGCTTTGATTTCTCCTCCAGAATGCAATTCTGTTCCTTCAAGAGCATGGGCTTCTTTGTCCACACTTTCTGTGGAAGCACATAAATCCAAATGGAAGCTATAGTATTTAGAAATAGAAAATACAGGAGGAAGAGTTCAATAGTTTTCTTACTGCTAATGGCAGCCAAGGGCTGAGCCCTGTGTGTCATAAATGATAGGGCTGTCCAGAGGAAAAAATCCTCTGGAGGCAGTTTTTATCCCCTTTTAAATTTTTTTGGTTTTAAAGAGTGGAATCTTTCAGTAGCAGAAGCAGTTGCAATCAAATGCACCTGTTTTTTATATTTCACAGCTCCTCAGGGAAAACAGAAAACGAAGATGACCTGGGAAAGAAGAGGGGTAGGGTTGCCAAGTTTCTAGCAGCACGGTTTTTCAGAAGATGTACCACGCAGAGGTGCTTTTCTTTTTGTAACCATTTTGGTGTCTCTTGCCCCTAGAAGTGACTCTTGAAAAGTTCCTTTTTCTACAGCCATAAAGGCTTCTACTATGACCCTCAGGAAAACACTCATAAAATACACTCATGTGAGGAATTCAATGTTATTTTTCTCATGGGTCCCCAGCACACTATGTACACAGGTACAGGCCAATATTTAATACCAAGACGTCTGGAAGCAGTGCACCCCAAGATCTTCAGTGCTGAGTGTAATTATATAACACTTACGGAAGCAGAGTTAAAAAGATGTTTTTGTTCCTCAAAGTTGTTGTTGTTTTTGATTATGACTATGCATGGTAAGGAGGTAGACTCCAAAATCAAAAATAAAAGTCAATTAAAATTATTTCTGGTGACATTTTGATAAGGGAATCCTAGAACAATTGAGGATCTTTCATGAATCAGCATTCTGTATTTTATTCTACTAAATTTTCATGACACTGCTATAAAGGTACTTACTATTCTCATTTTACAAGTGAGGAAAATACAGCTTGGAGATTAAGAGGTCACAGAGTAACAGAATAGTGGAGCCAACCTTTGAAACCAAATCTTCAAGATCTCCAAGAAGTAAAGGGAAAAGTTGGAGTTGTGGGGCAGTTTTAGGTCAAGTTATCTATGTGAGGCAGCATTTGCATAAAGCCCTGAAGAGTGTGATCTCAGAGTCTGGGGGCAGAGCCATCGCCAAAGGACATGTGGCTTAGGAAACATGGAAAGGTGAGGCCATTAACGCAGTCCATCAACCTCATCAGGCTAGTTGGCAAGGGGTAAAGTGGCACAGAAAGAGACTGGGGAATTAGACTGGGTCTGGACAGCACAGGGCTTCATAGGGCATGCTCAGAGGGTCTGGTTTTATTTTAAGGCTGAGCAGGAAGCCCCGGTGGGGATTTGGACTAGCTGGTACCAGAAGAAGCATAGATCAGAGGTGAGATGCATCCTGTCCATTAAATGGATAGAATTTAGTAACATTTTAGATGTCGGGGCTGAAGGAGAGGCAGAGCTCAAGGACAATAGTTGAGTCACTAACTTGGGTAAATATTGGATGGTGGCCCATTCCCTAAACTAGAGAAGAATGGGGAAAGACAGGGAATTTCAGAGCAGGAGTCAAGAGTTCTATTTGGTGCACTGACTTAGCCAGTGTTCTGATAAATAAAGCAGAAACTGGTATATATTTGGCTCAAAGAGGAATTTGCTGCTGGGAAATGGTCACAGAGGTCAGAGTTGCATTGTAACTCTCATGGCCCTAGGCACTGTTGGTTTCATGGGCCCCTTCCTCCACTCAGTTTTAGTTTTCCTCCTGATTAAAAAAAATAAAACATTTCTGGGGCCCTAAACTCTTACAGACCTGAGGCACTGTGCCTGCTGTGACTAATGGGTAAGTCAGCTCTGACAAAATGTATACGATTGCGCTCATTTTGCTGCTAGTAAGGTTATGCTCAAAATGCTTCAAGCTAGGCTTCAACAGTATGTGCACTGAAAATTTTCAGATGTACAAGCTAAGTTTAGAAAAAAACAGAGGAACCAGAGATCAAATTTCCAACATTAATTGGATCATACATAAAACAAGTTAATTCAAGAAAAATGTCTAGTTCTCTATCATTGGCTATGCTAAAGCCTTTGACTGTGTGGATCACAACAAACTGTGAAAAATTCTTAAAGAGACAGGAATACCAGACCACCTTATCTGTCTCTTGAGAAATCTGTAGAGGGTTAAGAAGCAACAGTTAGAACCTTACATGGAACAACATAAGATTTTGGCTGGTTCAAAATTGGGAAAGGCATATGACAAGGCTATATATTGTCACACTGTTTATTTAACTTACATGCAGAGTACATCATATGAAATGCCAGTCTGAGTGAGTTACAAGCTGGAATCAAGATTGCTGAGATAAATATCAACAACCTCAGATATGCCGATAATACCACTCTAATGGCATAAAGTTAAGAGGAGCTAAAACTTTTGATGAGAATGAAAGAAGAGAGTGAAAAAGCTGGCTTAAGACTCAATATTTTAAAAAATTAAGATCATGGCATTCAGTCTCATCACTTCCTGGCAAATAGATGGAGAAAAATTGAGAACAGTGACAGATTTTTTCCTTCTTGTGCTCCAA
The DNA here is from genome assembly GCA_006410875.1 of Neotragus pygmaeus. NCBI lineage: Eukaryota > Metazoa > Chordata > Mammalia > Artiodactyla > Bovidae > Neotragus > Neotragus pygmaeus. Next base: position 41,561 of record SJYV01042517.1, read on the forward strand.
AATCATTACAGATTGTGACTATAGCCATGAAATTAAAAGGTGCTTGCTCCTTGGAAAGAAAGTTATGACAAACCTAGCATATTAAAAAGACAGACATATTTTGCCAACAAAAGTCCCTGTGGTCAAAACTACGGTTTTTCCAGTAATCATGTGTGGATGTGAGAGGTGGACCGTAAAGAAGGTTGAGCACCAAAGAATTGATATTTTGGAACTGTAGTGCTAGGGAATACTCTTGAGAGTCCCTTGGACTGCAAGGAAATCAAACCAGCAAATCCTAAAGGAAATCAACCTTGGATATTCATTGGGAGGACTGATGCTGAAGCTCCAATACTTTGGCCACCTGATGCGAAGAGCTGATTCATTGGAAAAGACCCTGATGCTAGGGAAGATTGAAGGCAAAAGAAGAAGAGGGTGGCAGAGAATGAGATGGTTAGATAGCATCGCTGACTCAATGGACATGAATTTGAGCAAACTCTGGGACATAGTGAAGGACAGGGAAGCCTGGCGGGCTGCAGTCTATGGGGTCACAAAGAGTCAGTCATGACTTAGCGAGTAAACAACAAAAAACTGTTATGGACCTGAGGCGCTGTGCCTGCTGTGACTAACGGATAACTCAGCTCTGACATAGGTGTTGAAAGTACAGGAAAGCAAAATGGGGGATGAACCATCACACAGAGATCAGGAACCCGCTGCCACCAGTGAGCAGGGCTCAGGAGCAACACTTAGCCACTAGGTGTGGGACCCAGCAACTCCCGCTACTAAGCTGGAGTCTTCATTGCTCCCTCTAATGCTCTGGTCACCTTACTGCTGATACTGCTGAAACTTCCATCACAGAAATTGCTGGAATCATGGCAGCTGCCACTGAGCAGAAAACATCAGGCTTACCATTGCTGGAAATACTGCCATTATCTCTGGTTTGGGGGTTTTAATTTCGCCCCTTTTCTTACCTCCATGTAACATTTGGCAGAACCTGACATGGTCAGCAGATTTGGGAGTCTGGAGGTTGTCATTTGCAGGATTCCAGTCCTAGCAGGTAAAACTCAGAGAGCAAACGTGGGGTTAGTAATCAACCAATGAATACCTGGCACATGTATATTAAGTTTGAGATGTCTGTGAAACATGCTAATGGAAATATTGAGTGAGATCACTCTTAAGGCAACGTGAAGAAAGAATTGGTCAACTAAGAACGAAACAGAGTAGGACCTTGTGGGGCTTCTGGGTGTGAAAGCCTTTCTGTGTTTCCTGTACCTTGTTTGTAGTAAATAGGCTTCAGCCTCCATGAACATCCATGAGTTCCAAAGGGCAGATTCTAACAGTTGCTAATGAGAGAAAGAGAATTCAGAGACAAGAAAGGAGCACTCAAGAAATATAATAAAAGCACACCCTTGGGACAGGATCCTTTACCTGGCAAAGCAATAAAGCCATTCTTTTCTTGTTGCTTAGTCACTAAGTCATGTCCAACCCTTTGTCACCCATGGACTGCCGCTCACCAAGCTTTCCTGTCCTTTTACTATCTCCTGGAGTTTTCTCAAATTCATGTCCACTGAGCTGGAAATGCTATCAAACCATCTCATCCTCTGCCACCCTCCTCTCCTTTTCCCTTCAATCTTTATTTTCTACTTCACTGAAAACACTGTCTCTGAGATTCAAATTGGCAGCTGTGCACAGAGGTTGAGATTTCGGCATCAAGATCACCGAAGTTTTTTTTTTAATCAGATTAAAGATGACAAAATGGCAAAGGAAATTAAGAAGTCAGAGGGAAAAAGCAGGCAACTGTGGAAGTTAGATGGAGTATGGTCAGCTGTGTTAAATCCTGCTGAAAGACTGAATAAGACAAAAACATAAAGGTGCCATTGGATTTCACATCATGGACCTTATTGATAACCTTGACAAAGGTCATTTCAATCAAGTGCTATGCATAGAAGCCAAAATGGCTTCACATTTTCTGATTTATTTTTTGAAAAACCCTGTGATGTGTGGATTATTACCATATATATCTACTGAGTGGTGGAATAAAATTTCCAGCTCGAGTTTCTGGTAAGTCCAGTTTCCTTTCTACTATCTCAAAAATTCTTAAAATAATCAAGGTCCTTCCTTTACAAGCAATGACACTGCAAAATAAAAGGGTTCCAATCATTTCTTGCAGAAGTTCTGGCCACATGAACCTGGGTCCACATGGAATTGCAAATTTAAAAAATATACTTAGAAAATTCCACAGCCTGTAGGATTTCTCATTGAGAGGCACTTTGAGTGTGTACAGATGGAAACCAGGAGTAGGTATGGTCTTCCCATTACCACCTCCCCCAACACTTATTTTATCATTCTTCCCTTAAAGAGCAGGGAAGGTTGTGTGTTCTGATCCCTTTATTTTAAGGAAACAGCTGGGAACTTTAGATCATAACTGTCAGCTGAAAATTCCAAGGAAGCTGTCTGCATGCAAGTCAGGCTCAGAAGATGAAAGGTCAAGTTATAACTGGTGAGGTGATAGGAACTGCAAAAGAGGAAAATGAAAACCTATTGAAAAACGGGGAGTTACTGTGGAAGGCTAAGTAGCTGAGAAAGACCCCAGGAGAACATTTCCAGCTGATTCCAGAAACTCCACGGAATCACAGCCTGGAGTGAGTGGCATCCACCGAAATATTAAGATAGAGAGGAAGATTTTAGGAAGAATGACGTTTTGTCATCTCTGAGGCTTTAAATTATTTGGAGAAAACCAGGTACATTCCTTATGCCAGTTCCTAGATTTCTCTCTCACCTGGATTTTTGCAATAATCTCCTAACTTGTCTCCCCACCTTTGGTACACCTCCCCAGAATGACTCTCTCCACAACAACTAAGGTGATCTTCCAAAAGCGCAAATCTAACCACCTCTTTAAACTCTCCAGTGCTTCCCATTGCTCTCAGGATAAAGTGAAAATTCCTTAACATAGTCTACTTCTTTTACCGTCTCCCCCCCTCTCCCAGCACACACACACACCTCTAACATCCCAACTGCAATATAATATCCTATTGGTTGTGTTTCTCTGGAGAACCTTGACAAATATAGGATCTTTAAAACTTGTTATCATCAGGTCTTATAGAATTGAAAAGAGTCTGAAGGAACTAATCTAAGTTTACATACTGTATACAAGCGAGTATAATAGAAGCAGCACAGAGTTCTGGAGTCAGATTGCTTGTTTTTGTATCCTAACTCCATCTCTTACTTTGAAGAAATTACTAACTATTCTGCACATCAGTTTTTCTCATCTGAAAACCATGGTAGTGCCAACCTCAAGTTCAATGTGATTTTGAAATGATCTAATATGTGTCTATTAAGAATTTTATCAAAGTCTCACTTTGTTTGATATATATCTGTATCTATCTACATTTATCAATCCATCCATCCACATAAATATGTACCATATACTTGAGCAGATTATATTTAGAAGTTTAATTAAGATGACATTATTTAATAGTATTTTGTAACAGTTATATGAGATTGCCAATGTCCTTCCTGTCCCTTCTCCTTTCTGCTTATGAAAGATGGAGACAAGGAGTGCCTTTTTCTCTTCACTTAGTACTTAAGCAGTTTCTCTGTTTGAAGGAGCTGAGGTATATCCAGCATGAATACTGGCTCTGTGACAAAGACTGTACTTGGGTATCACAGCCCAAGCTGGATAGTGCAACTTTGTCTTCTAGAGAAGCAGAATGGTCAATTTCATGATATAGATAAGGATATAGAAGATTTTGTTTAGGAAAAAACAAACAAACATTGACTCATGTTGGGACACAGCTAGCACCAGAAAGTAGTTTTCTGCAACTGATGCAAAGCAGCAATATCCAGTAGGCAATTCTGATGCCTACTAGAGCTATGATTTCTGCAGTTTGTCCTGTTCTTTTTCTCACTTCCTAACTTCACTGTTGACTTCTTTATTTCATCTCTCACTTCACAGTTGATCTTTCTCTTCTAAGCTGTGATAAAGACAAGGTAATTCTTTTTTTCCGGCTGCGAGCAAAGTGTCAGCAGATTTTTTCTTTTTTTTGAGGCCTCTCTCCTTGGCTTGCAGACACATGCCCTCTTGCTGTATCCTCACATTACCTTTCCTCCACATGAATCCCTATATGTCCTTGTATGTCCATATTTTTTTGTTTCATAAAGACACCAGTCACGTATACAGGTACCAGTCATATTGGCTTCATTTTAGCTTAATTGCTTTAAGGAACCTATTTCCAAATACAGTCACAATCTGAGGTACTGAAGGTTCAGTATGAATTTAGGGGGACGCAATTCAGTCCACAATACTTACTAATGGATAGCAGCCATTCTGACCGGCGTGAGATGGTACCTCATTGTGGTTTTGATTTGCCGCTTCCAAAAGTCTACAAACAATAAATCCTGGAGAGTGTGGAGAAAGGGGAACCCTGTTACACTGTTGGGCATGCAAACTAGTATAGTCACTATGGAGAACAGTGTGAAGATTCCTTAAAATAGAACTGCCATATAACCCAGCAATCCCACTGCTGCGCATACACACCGAGGAAACCAGAATTGAAAGAGACACATGTACCCCAATATTCATCACAGCACTGTTTACAATAGCCAGGACATGGAAGCGACCTAGATGTCCATTGACAGAAAAAAATGGATAAGAAAGCTGTGGTACATATACATAATGGGGTATTACTCAGTCATTAAAAAGAATACATTTGAATCAGTTCTAATGAAGTGGATGAAACTGAGGCCTATTATACAGAGTGAAGTAAGTCAGAAAGAAAAACACCAATCAGTATACTAACACATATATATGGAATTTAGAAAGATGGTAACAATGACCCTATATGCGAGAGAGCCAAAGAGACACAGATGTATAGAACAGTCTTTTGGACTCTAAGAGAAGATGAGGGTGGGATAATTTGAGAGAATAACAGTAAAACATGTATATTATCATATGTGAAACAGATTGCCCATCCAGGTTCGATGCATGAGACAGAGTGCTCAGGGCTGGTGCACTGGGATGACCCTGAGGGATGGGATGGGGAGGAATGGAGAGGGGGTGGCTCAGGATCCAGAACACATGTATACCCATGGCTGATTCATGCCAATGTATGACAAAAACCACTACAATATTGTAAAGTAATTAGCCTCCAACTAAAAAAAAAAAAAAAACTTACTAATGGGGTTTATGTCCCTACTGTACATTGCCCATGCTTGCTAAGTCTCTTCAGTCATGTCCAACTCTCTGGGGACTCTATGGACTGTGGCCTAGCAGGCTCCTCTGTCCATTGGATTCTCCAGGCAGGAATACTGGAGTGAATTGCCATGCCCTCCTGCAGGGAATCTTGCTGACCCAGGGATAGAACCCACTTCTCTTACATCTCCTGCATTGGCAGGTGGGTTCTTTACCACTAGTGCCTCTTGGGAAGCCCATTGTACGTTGTACCCTTTCTCAAACCTTGGATTATACTAGACATTGCCAACTCCTCTTCAATTTTCGTGCATTACAAGCTTGACTCCAAAATCATGGATGAAAGCATGATAATATGACATCATCAAAAGCAACGTAGCACAGTGTGCCTTCCTATACTGCTAGAGTTAGTGTTGCTGTTACTGTTAGTCACTCAGTCGTGCCTGACGCTTTGTGACCCCATAGACTGCAGCCCACCAGGCTCCTGTGTCCATGAGATTTTCCAGGCAAGGATACTGGAGTGGGTTGGCATTTCTTTCTCCAGGGGATCTTCCCAACCCAGGGATCAAACCTGGGTCTCCTGCACTGCAGGCAGATTTTTTTACTGACTGAGCTACAAGAGTACACTGCTAGAAGCTAAGTTGAAAACCACTTTTTTGAAACTCCTTTGCAATTAGGGTTCAGGATGCAAGTTAGGATTTGCAAATTAAATGTGTTCATGTGAACTTTTAAGAAAGGAGTAGAAGAGACGTCATTGTCATGCTTGGCTCTTGTGCAATGTCATTCCTATAACTGACCGCTAGTCTTGAGCATCAAGATACTTACATCACTGAGCAGATTCAATGCTCTGTTGCCTAGTCACCAAATTCCTGGAAGCCAAGTGCAGTGGTGATGACGGCAATGGGAGCGTCACAATCTGGCTTCCTGATTTTTCCATTGCAGTTGATGAGGTAAATTCCGGAACTTAATGGTTTCAGTAGCCACCCCCAAATTCCTCACTTTTTGACTGCAACAAAAATATCAGCTATGGGATCGAGGGGGAGGGTCATTTTTGTGATGTACTGTAACGTTCCATACTTCTAGCCCTTTGAACACTTTAAAAGCCATAACTTCCTTGTTAAAAGATCTTTAAAAATCCTTGAGTGATATATGTTTCCAACACATAAGTCTGAGTGATATCATTATATTACACATAATATAATAAGACTTATGAAAGAAAACCACAATATTTGTGTTAAAGAAATAAACACGTAAAAGAGCATTACAGCCAATGCGGCCTGAGTGTTTAGAAGCTTTAGACAGGATGAAATTCATGAACCTCGAAAGATGTAATTAAATTCAATCTAAAGTCCAGTGGCTATTTAAAAAAACATGCCAGGAAATTAATGAGCTACTCAGTTCAGTTCAGTCGCTCAGTCGTGTCTGACTCGTTGCGACCCCATGAATCGCAGCACAGCAGGCCTCCCTGTCTATCACCAACTCCCGGACTTCACTCAGACTCACGTCCATCGAGTCTGTGATGCCATGCAGCCATCTCATCCTCGGTCGTCCCCTTCTCCTCCTGCCCCTAATCCCTCCCAGCATCAGAGTCTTTTCCAATGAGTCAACTCTTCACATGAGGTGGCCAATGTACTAGAGTTTCAGCTTTAACATCAGTCCTTCCAAAGAGATCCCAGGGCTGATCTCCTTCAAAATGGACTGGTTGGATTTCCTTGCAGTCCAAGGGACTCTCAAGAGTCTTCTCCAACACCACAGTTCAAAAGCATCCATTCTTCTGTGCTCAGCCTTCTTCACAGTCCAACTCTCACATCCATACATGACCACTGGAAAAACCATAGCCTTGACTAGACAGACCTTTGTTGGCAAAGTAATGTCTCTGCTTCTCAATATATTATCTAGGTTGGTCATAACTTTTCTTCCAAGGACTAAGCATCTTTTAATATTATGGCTGCAATCACCATCTGCAGTGATTTTGGAGCCCCCCAAAATAAAGTCTGACACTGTTTCCCCAATGGGCTACTACCCATTTAGAATTCATTAAACAGTTTAGAAAGATGATTTAAAAGAAAAAAAAATTTCCATGTTTATACTACTCGCTTTATTTCTTGGGAAATATACATGCATGCATATAAATGGTTGAAGCTTACCTTACTTTACGAAAAACATGAGGAAGGAAAGAGGCTCTATTTTAATACCAATAAAAGTGACTAATAAAACTTGGCTGAGTATCAAAAGAGCAAATTCCTTCTGATGAACCTAAATTTAAAAAGCTCCTCAATCTTGTATATTATCCTGAATTTAGGACATTATCTTTCATAAAGGACTAGTCCCAACAAAAATAACTGGGCCATGCGTTGGTAACTGCTCCATCAAAGAATGGGGCAGCCTCTGCTTCATATCCAGTCATAATGTCACTCAGACACAAATTTGCCTTGTAAATCAGAAAAGGCATCAGAGATGTTTCTTTCTTGAGGTCAGTGGTATCAGTCAGAGCCCTGGCAGGAAAATGGAAAGCACACTCAAAAAGATAATCGAAGAGGGTTTAATGAAAGGTCTATTTACACTTAAGGTCAAGGTTAAGGGACCCAAGACTCAGAGACTAGCAACAGTGATTTACTGCAGCTTCTGCTATGCATACTCTTTTTTTCCCTGTCCATTCAGAACTAGAAATCATTGTGGCCTATAAGCTCTAACTGGGCAGACAAGATGATCATCACTGGAACATGATGAGGGCTTCAGCCATGGGAAAAAGTATGCCTGGCTGGAGCTGTAGCCATAGGTACAGAAAGCCAGCTACTGATAGCCTAGCAGAACAATGGAGCTGGCAACGATACACAAAAAGAAATGTCCCAAACTGTCAGGGAACATTGAACAGGAGGATTCCTGCATGTTGTTTTCTATTTCTCAAGGATTCTCTTCCTTATCAGTTCCTATTCCAAAAATGAGTAGAGCTGCACGCAGTTCTCAGGACTGAGGTCATAGGATGAGACATGCGGTGACTTTTTTCAGCATCAGAGACCTTGTGTGTATTAGACTATCCATATTGTGGCTATTGATAAAATTTCATCCTGTATAATAGCTGAGTAATCATCTTACTAAAGATATATAAGCCTGCATTTCTGTTAATAAAGCACCCTTGCTCCATCAGAGCTTGGGTCCCCATGTCTTTCTTTCTTTCTTTCTGTCTCTCTTTCACTTTCTAATCATCGACTCTGGACCACCAGGTTCTGGTCCATTAAAGGACCACAACACCAAAGCCCATCCTACATAGTTGGAAAGTTTCAGATTTTGTAGCAAAACAAACAACAAACAAAAAAACTTGCTTCAATATGACATACGATCAAATGTTTTGGGGCATGTTGCTTATGTGTTCTGAAACTTTCCTCTCAATTTGAAAATAGGAATAATAATGCCAAGGATGTTGGAGGGATCAATGGGAAAACTACATCTAAGAGTGCTCTGAAAGTGATAAAGCACAAGAGAATGACATTTATTTTAATCATCATTTCTATGGTGTTGTCTTCATTAATCATCAATGTTATTATTATCATCTTCAGAGACACTCTAACTTCAAAAGAAAATTTGAATAAGCCATCTTATGACCAAATATGATTTTCTTATATGCAAGAATGTTTCATTGCTTAGTAGTCCCTGCTGGCTACTAATATTTAAATATCAGGGATCCAGGTACAGTAACATTTTCAGAGATTAATAGAATAGTCTTAAAAGAACTTATAGAAACACAAGTGAAAAGTCTCCTAAATTTTTCTCTATGTGAAAACTGGGAGAGATGTTCATTCAGTGGGTCCTTAAATTTAATGCAGCAAATATAGCACAATCTTGCAACGCCCACCTCATGCATCCATAGTAGACATTACAGAGCCTAGAGATAACATTAGAACCAAGACAACGTTAGAGTTCAAGATAACATTAGTATCTTCCTTAATTCAGCATTCCAAACAGTCACCAGTGAGTTATTGATTGGAGGGGGCACATGAAATGAATCATACCCACTATCCCTGGATATTCAACTGATAGGTACTTTGTTGAAACATACTGGTTTAGGTATTGTCTTGGGTTTCACAGTGGATTAAGGATTTCAATAAATTGGAGAAAGTCCAGAAAAAAAGCAATCAATTTAGTTGAAGTTTTTCCTAAAAATGAGAAGACTTGGGAAGGATAAAAGTAAACTCTTCAAATATTTGCAAGGCTATATGCTAAAGAAGGGACAATCAGCTTCATTGTGGCCCTAAGAAAAGAACTAGAGCCAATGCATAGAAGTGTCTGAGAAACATCTATCAGCTCTTCAGCATCCAGAGCTAACCATCGTGGTATAAACTTTTAAAATCCTAAGTTCGGCTAAGCCTGGCTGAACCTCTGAAAGAGGTGTTTTTAAGTAAAATAATTTTTGATTTAGGAGAGTAGGGAAGCTAGACAACTAGTAATAGCCATTCCAGGTGTAAATTTCCACAGTTCTAGGTCAATCTGGGTGTTCCGTGGTGCACAGCAGTTCTCAGAGGGCAGTTGTAAAGGAAAGTCATACTGGATCATTTGGGAATCTTCAGATGGGTATAGAATTGGCAAAGTCCCATTCGATCCATTTGCCAGCTTTATTTTATAATGTGTCAGCCAGAACACCTATAGCCAATATTTTGTGCCCCAGAAAGGAAAGCCCACAACGCAGTAAATTATCTGTGATGCTGCCAAAAAGGAATTTCACTCTCAGATCGAATTTGGATTAAATGTAGTAAATCCAGAACATTAGTGTTTAATCAAAAAGTTCTGTTGATGTACTTTAAGAGAATAAAACTCCCCTCCTTTAAAGATCTGTTTGATGTAACACTTGAAAGTTGAGATGCAATCAATCATTAACAATGCTTAATATTCACTACCTTCTAGAAATACAATACAGTCAAGGTGCTGAGGTGTGAAAACTGGCCAA